>JAMKQA010018983.1:0-19855 GCA_024699735.1 Posidonia australis
TCATAGAGTTTTCATTAGTATATATTACAAGTTTTATCCTAAAATTATATATGAAAAACTTGTTTTATCATGAGCTTGTTTTAAAGTTAGGGTTCCTCATCTTGTTATGTGTGAGGCTGTATATTTGTGTAGGTGGACATTAACAATCTGCATTATGATCTATGACAATTAATGAGAGAGCTCTATTGCATTATCTAAGAGATTCTAGAATATGCTAGAACAACCATTTTATTTTCTTTGCATAGAATATTTTTGCTCCATTAGTTTCTTAGCATTGGCCTATAGGTTGATACACTGAGATAGAGTTTACCAAGTAATATTTTAGCTTTTAGATCTAATATTCCCATTAAATCAATCTTTTTTTTCTTTTTTAACTCTGTAATTCTTTCTATGACCTTTTGTTTTTCTGTAATTAGAGTGAGACCTTGGAGGCTTTTCTACTTGGTTGCTTGCTGTTGAACCAGCTCTCAGACTGAGTCATTAGATCCTACTTTTCTCCAACAATGTTTAAAATGAGGTGTAAGTGGTTTAAATTCTAGTCCTATGACAGCATTTGATAATACCTTCTTTGGTTGCATCTTTTAAGTATGGGCAAAAAATTTGATTGATTAATTCAAGAGCTCAACTTGATGGCTAATGGTTATATGAATCTACTTCAATATTCTTTGGTCAGTACACCATTTTAAAATCCGATATACGTAATGTTTGACATTGCAACATAAAATATTTACATGTTCGAACAAAAGGGGAGTTGCATAATGCTTTATCAGAAATAGACAGTCCAGCACAGACTGTGTTATAGAAGTTGAAAGCTGTATTCTTGATAATTCCAATTTTCACAGGTTTGTTTGAATCATGTGACTTTAATACATTTGTTTTGTGTTGTCAAATTTCTCTGACTGACTTCTTTTAGTTGGGTATTGCCTCTTCTTCCTTCTACAGTATATTAAGAAAATCAGCCTGTCAAGCAGCGAATCAAGCATTCAACACCCTTTTGCTTGTTAGGGAACATGCCCACGGAAAAATTTCTTCTCTAAGGATAGAAAAAATGGAATATTCACTATATAGGTTAGTTTTTTAGTCACTCAAAAATATAATATGATTTTTTTTTTTGAAGTTCTATGCTTATAACTCCTCAACTGGAGTAATAGTCATGTATCAATTGAACTATGATTTGTTTGGTTAAAAAAATATCTAATATGAATTTGAGGGCATCAAGTCATCAATTAATAAATTTTACTTAACCAAAGCTTAATATTGTACTCCTAATGCATGGATATTCTGGTTTAGTGATAGAATTCAACTTTCTGCTGCACTTACAACCACTCCTATGGTAAGCAAAGACAAAATGTACAAAGCAAGATTTGTCTTGGCATTAACTCTCAGTGATGGAACCATGGGATTTGACGAGGTCAGTGTATCTGTTGATCATATTGCAACTTCGGAATGATATGTAACATTATATACTTAATTATATTTCATTGGTGCATACATGGAGTAGAATGATGTTTTAAAGCTTGCTTTTTTTATCAGATAATTGCTTTACCCATGTACATCTTCATTTTGAAAATTTTCATAATAAGAGAATCTCCATTTTCGTCACTACATTCTTCTACCTCTGTTGTAGCTGCTTCAAATATGTAGCTTTTGGAGATGACACGCCTGGAAACCTCTTGAGTGGGTTTGGATTCTATGAACCTTACTGGCCGATCGATAATTTGCAAATGCATGTGTTGTTGTTCATGTGGTGGGCGGATATTAGGTCAGGTGACCTAGGAATTCTTGAACACAGTTCTTAATGACAGGCACAAGTATGAAATATGTGTCTAACATAAATTTTTAAATTTTTTTTTATAACTTGCGAGGACTTAGCGATGACATTTTCCTCGCTAAGTCCTCGTAATTATTTATTTTTTAATTTTTTTTTTAAAATTGTTGTGAGAACATGACATGGACATTGTGAGGAAATTGCGACTAACAGCGAGGAAAGTGCGAGGACTTTCTGTCCTCTCCAAGTCCTAGCAAACTTTGTTACGAGGATTTCGCTAGGAAATTTACTCGCAATTTAAATTTAACGATGATGTATTTTGTAAGAACTTATTGTCCTCGTAAAGGTCATTAGCGAGGAAACTACGAGAACATTGAGAGGACTTAGCGAGTACATTTGTCATCGTGACTTCTTATTTTTCTTATAGTACACTCATGCATGTCATCCATGTGAGAAGCTCTAGAGTTCTAAGACTCTTGGATTCCTTCTTTTGAGCTCTCAATGGTTATGCATCAAGTCACTTAAATTTACATTTCTCCTCCTACATGAAAACACCCATTATTTGCCTAGCATGACCCATCTTGATAGCAACTGCCACTTGCTCTCTCTCTCTCTCTCCCTCTTCTCCGTCAAGACGCACGCCTAAGCACTCAACTCTCCCAACACAGCACCACCGACTACAACAGCCTAGAGGAACCCATCACTTCTCCTCCACTACCTCCACCTCACGGCCCCTTTCTCTCCTCTCATAGCATCCATCACCCATGAGAAACCCACCAGCAGTCCTTCTCCTCTCCTCTCATAGCATCCTCACCTACAAGAAACCCAACAGCATATACCATCTCTTCTCCACTCCACCCAAACACCCAACTGCAACACAGCTCATCTCAACACTCCTTCCATCTCCTAATAGACTACACACAACAACCCATTGTAGCAGCCTTCCTCTTCCTCTCTTCTCATGTCTCCAAGCCCACACAACCCCACGAACACCCAACAACCACAGCCTTCCTCTCTCTCTCTCTCTCTCTCTCTCTCTCATCCATCTCCATGTCTTCACTTTTCACATAACAGCAACCTCAATCCTTCTCTCCCTCTCCTTGGATGGTCCTTCTCTTCCCCTCCTCACACAACCTCCTCCACCCATGAGAAAACCAACCAACAACCCCTCTCTTCTCTCCACCCAAACAGCCAAGCACAGCAACCATCTCTTTTCTCTCCACACAAACAACCAAGCACAACAGCCATCTCTCTTCCTCCTCAAAATCAACCCACCCAACAGCAGTCCATCCCCGACGTCGCAGGAACAACCTCACAGAGAACGCCTGGCGGCCTACGTCTTCCTCTCCGACTCTTGCCACCAACATAGCCATGTCTTTCCCAACACCAGCCACATACTACCTCCCAGGAAGGACCCTAGCCTTTGGCCTCCGCCCTTTAACCACCACCAGGCCCTTTCACCACTCAACCGACCTCCAACTAGAACACTTCCATTTTCCTCTTCCCATGTAGCAGCCGCCGTCCTCTCTCTAGTCCCAAACCCATGTAGCCCGTAGAGCGAGAGAGAGAGAGAGAGAGAGAGAGAGAGAGAGAGAGAGAGAGAGAGGAAGCCCAGTAAGACCCCATACCAGTCTGTGCCTTCCAACACTCGACCCAAGCCTCAGCCTCACCGACACCACCTCCAGGTCCAACATACATAGCCTGCACGTCCAGAAAATCCACAGTCGTTCTCCTTCCCCGGTGAACCCAACACTGGTTGTGCCTTCCACATCCTTGACATCATCAAACCCCCCATAGCCTCACTCGTGGCCATATTTGTTGCACCTCGGATGCAGCACAACCACCATCCTAGCCAATAGCCTTTCTATTCTATTCTATTTTCTTTTTCTCATTTGGCATTCTCTAGTCAACCAATTTCTTTACTCAGGGTCAACTCTAAATCTTTTAAATCTCTTTCTTGAGAACATGCATTTTTTTTTTAAATCTTTGTTCTAAATCTTTTTTGTTATGGAAATTTTTTTCTATAAAACTTTTCTATTTTTAGATAGATTCTTTATAATTCTTGCTTAAATCTTAAAAAA
Source organism: Posidonia australis (assembly GCA_024699735.1). Classification (NCBI taxonomy): domain Eukaryota; kingdom Viridiplantae; phylum Streptophyta; class Magnoliopsida; order Alismatales; family Posidoniaceae; genus Posidonia; species Posidonia australis. The sequence goes on from JAMKQA010018983.1 coordinate 3,850, forward strand.
TTCTTACTAAGCAAACATGTCAAAATACACAAATCAAGGCATAACTAGGCAAAAACTCAGAAACCAAGTCTGGAGTCCTGATTTGGCAAACTGAATTCTTTCAGTATACTGAAATAGACCCAAATATGAAAGTGACTCAGGGCCTTGATTTGGCAGATTGAAACTAAACAGTCTACCGAAATCCCCTAATTTAGTAGACTGAGCAATTTCGGTAGGTCGAACTAGGGGTCTGGGGCCAAACTGACAGAAATTTAGCATACCGAACTCAATTTGGCATGTCGAAATCCACGGTTTCTGAAAACAAGCCCCAACCCTAGGCCACTCGTTTGCCAAATTAGGACCTCTAACGAACTCCTTTTCAGTGAATCATAAATCCTACATAAAATCACACTGCTAGCATGCCAAATTTATTTCTATTTGGGACAGGTTTCATCAAAAATCATGAAACATAGCTCAAGATATAAAATCGAGAACTAAGAAGATGCATCCCAAGTCACTGTAGCATATACTCGAAAAAATCCACTAAAATTCTTTATAAATCATGGAAAATTCTCAAATCTTCATACAACCATGAGTTCATGCTGATCATCATATATTCATGCTCTTTAACTAAAATTTCATCATTCATGGAAGATTTAAGGCTCAAATTAAAAGAGAACAGAGAAAAGGAATGTGTACACTCAAGGTGCAATCCGACATTCCCTTCTTTCCCAACGATCTTTCAGGCTCTCTGGTCTTCGACGACACTCCTCTTCCATCAACAGACACACACTCCTCTCTCTCTCTCTCTCTCTCTCTCTCTTGCTCTTTCTATCTTTCTCTGGTTTTCGCCCAGATCCTCCTCTTCCCTCTCCCTTTCAGTCTACTGCCTCCTCACCTTCCTCTTCTTCTCCATTTAAGGCCACTACCTCCTTGTCATCATTTGTCGCGGAGATCTCGACAAAATCTGAGATACAACATGGTGGAAAGCTACATGTGGGGAAAGGTGAATAGTGGGTGGTGGTGGACACTATGTAGAGTTGACTTTGGTCCCACTCTAGTCTCACACACGCACCCATAGCACACTAAGGTCAAAATACCACATAGTAGGGGAATTACTATATATAAATACCAATTAATAGAAAGAGTTCAACACAAAATCATATCATTAGACTAATTATCCAGAGTACAAAGATTTAATTACATTTACTCTGGATAATCTGGGCATAGATATTATATCTTTCCCCCTTAAAAGGAATTTCGTCCCTGAAATTCTTTCTCAATAAAACAAGGGGTTACCATGCCAGAATGTCTGTCTCATGCTCCTAGGTTGCCACTTCTGCTCCATGGTGTCGCCACTACATTAACACTAGGGGAATAATCTTTTTTTTCTGAGGACTTGTTCCTTTTAGTCTAATATCTATACGACATCCTCTGCCATTAACATGACCTGTTGGAGTTCTCTTGACTGCACTGGAATGACTTGGGAAGCGTTTGCTAAACAGTTTCTCAACATCGATACATGGAAGACGTTGTACACACAAGACAGCTCTAGAGGTAGGTCCAGCTTGTATGTCACCTCACTAACCCTTTTGGTAATCTGATATGATCGGATGTAACAGAGCCTTAGCTTGTCTCTTTTCCTGAACCTCACGACCCCTTTGGTTAGTGATACTTTTTGGAAGATGAAGTCTCCCACCTTGAATTCCAAGGGCCTTCACCTTCGATCCACATAGTTTTTCCATCTGCTCTATGCAGCTAGTAATCTCTTTCTAATCGATTCTACTTTTTCCTCATACTACTGCAGAATCTCTGGTCCCACTAATTGCTGCTTGCCTACTTCACTCCAACAAGTGAGTGTCCTACATGGTTTTCCATATAGTGCCTCACATAGGGCCATCCTAATGCTAGAGTGATAGCTATTATTGTAGGTAAACTTTGTTAGTGGCAGGTGATCCTCCCAACTACCTCCAAAATCTAAGGTACAAGCCCACAACATGTCCTTTACTGTTTGGATTGTCCTCTTGGTTTGACCACTTGTTTGGGGGTGGAAAGCGGTGCTAAAGTTCAACACCATCCCGAAAGCCTCCTACAGTGCTTCCCAGAATTTCAATGTAAAGCGAGTGTCTCTATCAGATACTATTGACATTGGGACACCATGTAGCTGTACTATTTCGACCACATAAAATTTCGCTAACTACAGTAAGGAAAGACTCAGTCTCATGTGTAAAAAGTATGCTGTCTTGATGAGCTGGTCGACGATCACCCATACTGTATCATTCTTCCTTCTAGTCTTAGGCAATCCTGTCACAAAGTCCATCGACACGTGCTCCAATTTCCAGACTGGAATGTCCAGAGGTTGTAGAGTTCATCCTTGTTTCTAATGCTCTATCTTTACCATTTGGTAAGTTGTGCACTTTGCCACATGCTTAGCAATCTCTCTTCACTAGAAACTTCTCTTTAAATCTTTGTACATCTTGGTGCTTTCTGAGTGGATAGTGTATCTGGACTAGTGGGCCTCGTCAAGCAAACTCTTCTTTATTTCTTCTACATGAGGCACGTACAACCTTAGATCATACCTCAATCCACCGTTTACACCAACTGAAAAATGAGACGCCTCTCCTGCCTTGAGCTTCTGTCAAGTGTCCCTTACAAAGGGATCTAACTGCTGGGCCACTATAATAGCTTCTACCATTCTTGAGCGGATAGACAAATTCGCCAACAAAACTTTAACAGCTCCCTAAGACTATCGCCATGGTCTGCACTCAACCAATCCCTCCATCAAGTACCATTCTTTGATCATCAAGCTGGCCATGACATGGGTGCACCTACTTACCACGTCTACGACCACGTTTGGTTTGCCCGGGTGGTATGATAAGTTAAAATCATAGTCTTTGATATACTCTGCCCATATTTTCTGTCTCAGGTTCAGATCTTTCTGTGTAAAAATATATTTTAAACTTCTGTAATCTATGAAGACTTCAAATTGTTTGCCATACAAGTAGTGTCTCCAGATCCTTAAGGCGAACACCACTGTAGCCATTTCTAAGTCAGGGGTGGGGTAATTCTTCTTGTGTTCCTTTAGCTGTCGCGAGGCATAAGCTACTACCTTCCTGTGCTGCATCAGAACACACCCCAACCTAGTCCCATAGGTGTCACTGTACACTACGAAACCTCCACTGCTAGACGGTAATGCCAGAACTAGAGCTGTGACCAGACAATTCTTTAGGTTGTTGAAGCTCTCCTTACAATGCTTGTCCCAAGCAAATGGAGCCTCCTTCTGCATCAATCTGGCCAACAAGGTTATGATTTTCAAAAAGTCTTGGATAAACCTCCAGTAATAACTTGCCAATTCAAGAAAACTTCTGATCTCTATCACTGATCTCGATCTGGTCCAACTACTTACTGCTTCCACTTTGGCTAGATCTACCTTAATACCTTCTCCTGAGATAATATGTCCAAGTAAAACTACCTCTCCCAGTTAGAACTCGCACTTGGAGAATTTGGTGTATAACTGGTGCTACCTCAGTGTCTCTAATACGGTCCTTAAGTGTATCCGATGGGTCTCTACATCTGAAGAATATACCAATACGTCATCTATGAAAATGACGACGAACTAGTCTAAGTAGGGCCTTAATACTCTGTTCATCAGGTCCATGATGGCTGCTGGTGCATTCGTTAGCCTAAATGGCATGACCAAGAATTCATAATGGCCATAACAAGTTTTGAAAGCCGTCTTATGCACATCTGTCTCTCGGATCTTGAGCGGATGTTATCCAGATCTTAGATCTATCTTAGAGAAAATTGATGCTCCCTGTAACTGATCAAATAAATCATCGATCTTAGGTAGTGGATACTTATTCTTAATGGTAATTTAATTCAACATATGATAATCAATGCATAATCAGAGTGAACTGTCCTTCTTCTTGATAAATAGTACTGTGCTCCCTAGGGGGACACACTTGGATGGATAAATCCTTTGTCCAATATCTCTTGTAGTTGACTCCGGAGTTCTCTTAGTTTAGTTGGTGTCATTCTATATGGGGCCTTCGAGATAGGACCTGACTCCGGCACAAGGTTGATCACAAACTCCACTTCTTTGTGTGGCGACATCCCAAGCAGATCCTCTGGAAATACGTCTAGGTACTCTCTGACTACTGGAATGTCCTATACTCTGAACATTGGTGAAAAGGACACCATCACACTAGCTAGGTATCCCATGTATCCTTTGGCTAGATGGTGGCACGCTTTAATTGTTGAGATCACTTTTTTGGTCTCTCCTGGCCTTATTCCTTGTATCATGCACCACCCTGGACCTGGACACTCTATCAGAACTCTCTTCTTGTCACAGTCTATCATTGTTAAGTGTTGTACTAGCCAGCCCATTTCTAGAATAACATCGTACTCTTGCATCTTCATTAGAATTAGACTGGCCTAGAAATCCTTGTCTCCTAGTTAGACATGGACCGACAACAAATAGCTCCATGTTAAACTGTATTCTCCAAATAGAGTCACTACGTCAAGTTGGAAAGCTAGCTTAGCTAGTCTGTCTCCAATCTCGGCCGCAAATGACTCAAATATAATTGGAAATGAGCTTTCGGAGTCAAATAAAACTTGGGCCATTCGATTAGCTATGACAAAGAATGCTAACATTTTACACATAACACAACCATGATTATTATTATAGATATCAATGCTAATTATACAAGGTTCATAGTACAACACAGGTTACATATATCTATAATAATTCTCACTACTCCTTACCTTCTACAATGTTCTTTAAGGGATTCGTATTTGGAGTAGAGATAGAAAAAACTCTTCCCTTCGTGGGCTGTCGGGGCACGTCTCTGACCGTCTTTTGAGCTTGGGGCAACTCTTCTAGAAATGCCTGGCCTTGCCGTAGTAGTAGCACATCACGTTGTCTATCCCCTGCTGTCAGAATCGGCACTGCGTCGCTATGTGCCCCATCCTTTTACAGATATTGTAGGGTCCTCTTCTTGCACTATTGGTGGAACTGGTTTGGCTGGGTCGAGCACTACTCTTTCCAGCAACACTGCACTCTTCCTCTAGGGTAGACTCAGAGCGCTCCTTTCTCTTTCTTCTAGAGCTTCTAGAACTTGTTGAGCTTGGTGTGCCGGAAGTAGAACACCATTGAGTGAATCTTTTCCCCTTTCCATGGGAAAACTCTTCCTGGAACAATCAATGCTCATCCTCGTAATGAGTTGCTAGCTCCACTACCTTTGTCAGTGTCAGACACTAGAATCGGAGGACTCTCAATCTGAGTGTGAGGTTCAACACCTCCACGAACTTGTTGGCTCGATTCCTCTTGAGGATAATGATCTGAGAAAATTGCTCCAGCCGATGGAAAGGTTGCTTCATATTTTAATACAGAAAGATTCCCCTGCTTCAGATTCCTGAAGTCCCTGTCTAGTTTATTTCTCTTGTGCTCAGGGAAGACCCTCTCATACAACAAGACTCAGAATTCTTCTTAGGAGATCATCAGTAGGTCTTGGTTGGGGAACTTGGTGCGGTGAGTAGCCCTCCACCACTAATTGGCATCACCCTTGAGCTGGAAAGTAGCTAGTTGGACCTACTTTTCTGTTGGGTACTCTATGCCTTCTAGGATCTTCTATACCTTATGAAGCCAAGACTCACATTTCTCTAGCTTGTTGCGGCCGTCAAGGGTTAGCGCGCTCAGTCGACGAAACTATGTGATCCATGAGTTACCCTTAGCTTCATCCTTATGGCCACCTCCAAGGGATTGAACAAATCCTCGTATCATCTCGTCAATCTCTTGTCTCATGTCTCTCTAGGTACCTCCACCCTGCTCTACGTTAGACCCTGATGTTGAGGTCCTGCCACATCCTTGACCTCTCGGTATCTTGCTACTGTGGATGGATTTTTGGGGGTGTCGATTAAGATCGTCGTCGTGTCCACTCACTTCGACAGTGTAACACCCGTAAATTCATTTTTGTAATTATTTACATTATAATGAATTTATTCTTAGACAGGTGTTACTGTTCTGAGGCTCGTTTGTGTGGTTTTGTGCTTTTGGGCTTCGACCTCGTGGGCAAGCTTCTGATTGCGTGTCCCTGTGTGTGGTTGGCACTGTACTTGTGGGCCTGGGTGTGGGTCTGTGTGAGGCCCACATTCATAGACTGGTTGGTGGGAGTGTTTGGTACAACGAGTTGTTAGCTCGTGCAGGAGGCCGGTGGTTGCACTGTGCATGTATGCATGCAACTACCACTTTCAACACTTATTTATAGTCGCGGCTGACGACTCTTCCTCTGCACCTCTCCTTTTCTTTCTTTACGCGTCTTCCCTCCTCTTCTCGAGCATGCCATCTCCTCCTCCTCCCTCACTCTCCTTCCTCCTTCTCCCTCACTCTCCCCATTCACCCCCACCCTCTCCTCTCCCCCTCGTCCTTCCCCCTATCTCCTCCCCTATTTCTTCCCTCTACTCTATTTGGTGTGCTCAAGAGTTGGCGGAGGAGTGCAGCGGCGTGCAACAACGTGTGGAGCTTCGGTGAGACATCCCTGTGGTCATGGAGTGGCCAAAGACGCATGGAGTCGCCGAAGTTGGCCAAAGATCAGAGTTGGATCGTTGGAGAGCTTGTTGCAGGTACGCACCTCCAACCAATGTATAGAAAGCATGAAATTGGTAGCAATTGATAGGAATGCATGAAATCTAGGTAAATTTATATTTCTAGAATTTATTGTAATTTTATGAAAATTTATTGTGGTATTTATGGTATTTAATGGCGGTTGTTGCGTTTTGGGCCTTTTGACCCTTTTGGCTTTGTGAATTTGTATCTTGATGCATAGTGAATGGATTTTGGTTTTGTTTGTTGGGATTTGGAGTAGACTCAAGGGTCTACATCTTATGTTTTATGTGAGGTTTTTGGTGTTTATTTTAGGGGTGTGATCATAGGTCCCATTTTGGGTGATTTTGAAAAGTAAAGTTTTGGGTCATTTTCTGGAATTGTAGAATTCGGCATATCGAAGTGGAAACGACATACCAAACAAGTAATTTTCGATATACTAAATCCTTTCGACATGCCAATTTTTCTGTCAGTTTTGGTCTTCCAGTCTATTCAGTTTGTCGAATCTCTTCGGTCGACTGAAGTAGGAAAATTCGACATACTAAACCTGTTTTTCTCGGCAAGCCGAATCAAAGCCAGAGATTTTTATAAAAATCTGATTTTAAGGGTTTTCCGAATTGGTTTGTATTGTCCCTTTGAGATGAGATTGTGGGCCATTAGAGGTGGTACCCTGGGACACTTGATGTGCCATTTTGCCATGGTTTTGAAAGACTTTTCAAAGATATAATATGGTTTTGAAATTTCTTTCAAAGAGATGGATGGCCGTTTTGGAAAATGATTTTGCTGATTTTTTGTGTGCGGGCGGAGACACTGTGCGACCGTGTCATCGGGACCAAGGAATGTGATGACATTCTCGGGTGGTCAGGCGCGTCTCCTTGGTCAAGGTCGAGGGCTGAGTTACCTAAGGCTGAGGGATGTTGGGTCTTGGAGGTATGAGACTCCATGACTGTCGTCTCAAGACTAGGGTTGCGGTCTATGGGTTGAGGTGTCTTATGACATGATGGAGAGGTATCATACTCCTGCTGTCACTTTGAGCAATGAGACTCAGGTGTCGTCGGGTGTGGAGGTATGAAACTTCCTCCTAAGCACCGTGTGGAGGACATCATGAGAAGGTGTACCCTGTGGTAGCCAGTGCGAGTGGGACATGTGTCCCGAGAGACAGGACTGCTTTCCCAAGGAGGGGTTGGCTTTGTGAGGATTCTCCAGGTGGGAGAATCGCAGGACGGTGATGGTTCATGCATAGAGTGGCTTCATCGTGCCAGTGCAGATGTCGTGGTCGCTCCTTGGTAGACTTCTTGTGGCCAAAGTTGGTTGCCTGGTGTTGGACTTCTCAACTCACTGTGTGTGGTTTTGGCCATTGAGGGCCTCGTTTGTGGTTTTGGACTAGTAGAGCCCTAGTTGTTGTTTTGGCCGGTGTGGGCTTGGTTTTGTGTGATTTTAGAGAAAATGATTGCGAAACGAATTTAAAAGGAAAATTAATGTAGTTTTGTTTTTTCGTTGTTTTGTGGGGTGCGTGTTGGGTGATTTTTGTCACTCACGCTTTCCTCGTATTTTTGGTTGCAGGTGCAGGCATACAGAAGGTTTTGCATAGTGCATATAGTTTGGAGTCTCCTAGCTGCACACACAAGTTCCTAGTAGTTGATATTTTCTGTTTAGCTTTTAATTTCCTATAATTTAATTTATTTTAAATTATTATGGGAAATTTGGGACGTGACAGACGACCTTTGTGATCACCACTTGTCCTTTGCTGAAGTCGGCTAACAAAACACCTATGGGAGATGCGGTGATTGTGGTTGTGTGAGTTCTCAGTTCACTGGGTCGATGGCAGGACGTTGCCTAGTGGCTTCCTCATGCTTTGTAATATTCTTTCCTTCAAAACAAACAAGAAAAAAAAAAGGTACGGATTAGACTAGGTGTAGTAAATGGAATCAAAAAAGGAAATAATCAGCATGAATAACTAGATTAATACTAACTGAAGGTTGTCCTCGCATGCATATGCCATGAGCAGTTATGGATGCAATGGTTTATGTTAATAGAAAGAAATGCATAATTGAAATGATACTCCCTTCACCCTTGGTGCCTTGATGTGGGGGTCGGAGGAAGTGGAAGCTAGTCAGACGGAGCTCTAGGGATGCGCTTTGGCTTGGATGGGATGATCTCTAGTGGATCTAGACTTCTCACATGGAGGTTGGACAGAGTTGGCTATAGCTTTCTCTCTCACACAAGTTCTAGAGTTTTCACTGGCTCCTTAGAATTTAGAATGTGCCTCCCCTTTGGTTGAAGACCTAGGGGGTCTATTTATAGAGTTCTAGTGCTGGAGATCTCGTAAAAAACAAGATATAGATCAAGGGCCAAGATTAATCTCGTAAAATATAGCCAAAAATCACTTTTTAGATCTAGTCGCCTATGAGACAGGCAACAGAATCATCTAGTCGTCGCTTAGGCAGGCGACAAGGTGATTGATCCTAGATTCCACACACGCGTTGAATCGACAGCTAGTTGGCATGAAATCTGCCACGTAAGCTAGTCGCCGATGCATGTGGCGCCGAGAGTCTAAAAAGGAATTTTTGCAAAAAATTAAGATTAGAACATACCCATTACGAATCTATTATCAAATATCGACCAAATCAAATCTGAAAAATCATACTCATAATTGAAGATATTTTAAATTAATTTCCAAATTCAAGATTCACTTAAAATGTTAAGTAAATTGGAATTGGAAATCAAACCTTTAATAATTACGAGAAAACTCAATGAAAATCAAAGCTGTATTTGATTTAAAATAGATTGGCAATCAATTGGATATTTTCAATTTTATCTTTATTTTTTTAGCATTATCATGAATAAAATATAAGCTATAATATTAAAATATGAAAAGTTATCATAAAATCTCATTTTTGGTAAAAAAGAAATAAAGATAAGTAATCTTAAATATCAAGTCATCCAAATTTTAATAATTTTCTGGAAAAAATTAGCACTTATAATGATTTATATGATAAGTGCATATTATTTAAATGTTGGAAAGTTATAGAAATTATAATAATTATGGGAAAAATTATGATAACTTTTATAAATATCCCAAATATTATATTAAAGCATAGGATGACAAAATATGTGGAGAGAGAGGTCTAGGATTTTTATCGTCTATTCATGTAGCAACGAAACTCATTGCCTTTCAACGTGGCAACTAGTCTTATCGCCTCTCAATGTGGCAACTAGTCTTGTCGCCTCTCTAGTGGCAACTTTCTGTCTTTTACGATTTATCCCCCGGTCTTCTATCTTATTCCACAGAGATGCAATACAACTCAGAAGAAACACAGAAATTCCCTAGGAAAATCTGGAAGAAGGTTAGAGCTCCTTAGCCATGTGATCTGGGACGCCTCAAGGGTTCCTATCCTAGGTGAACTTTAGGAAATGTGAAAATGGGATATCTACAAATGCCCCTCCTTGGAGTTGATCGTGGAACAAGATTGGCTCTAAGGTAAGAATGATATCCCCATTGAGCATTTCCTGAAATAAGGAGTTCACTCTCAAACGATCCACCATAGATTTCAAAAAAATGTACACCTATTGGTTTCGGAACATGGCCGCACAACCAAAAGGTGAGAAGATGAACTAACTCGGTTTCGGGACATGGTCGCACAACCAAAAGGTGAGAAGATGAACTAACTCGGTTTCGGGACATGGTCACACAACCAAGTGGTTTGATAACCTAAGGGATGCCGTCATATTGAAGGCTCAGGCATGGAGGGGTCAAGCTGGGGCTATGTGTCACAGTTGGTGTCGAGACCTGCCAATCATGTAGAGTGACACTTCAACGAGGCAGAAACTAAGATGACGGTGGGGAAATTACCTGATCGCTAGTTGAAAAAGAAAAAGGAAACTAAAGATGTCGTCATATTGAAGGCTCAGGCATGGAGGGTTCAAGCCAGGGCTATGTGTCATAGTCGGTGTCGAGACCATGTCAATCATGTAGAGTGACACTTCAATGGAACAGATCTAAGGTGACCGTGGGGAAATTACCCGATCACCGATCAAAAAGGAAAAGTTAATAAATGTTTGAGGCTTCTTGTTTGAGAGCTTGCTCTGATTGGATTATTGAAATCAGATAGGTTGGACTTGATTAGGTTTTAGGAGGATCACAAGTTCTAAGGGTTTCTAACACACTTGAAGAACATTGCTCAGTCAGTGCTCCACTTTCAATGCATGGTTCCTAAATACATGGATGCATGATTCAAGCCGACAATAATGCAAATGCAAGGACAATCATTCAATGCAATGAATGGTCCATATGGTAGGCCGGCGGGGTACGGGTGGTCCCTAGCCATATAGGCATATGCAAGATGTATGATGCAATCCATTGTGGTCAAGTGTTTTTCATCTTCAAGTGTGACCAGTACTCTCGGAAAAGGACCATCGTCCCACAACTTGATTTGGTAAGTAAAGGAATTCTATGAGAAAGAACTGGATAAGGAAGTGAACCCTTCCTTTGCCAAATCAAGGTTTTACCTCTTAATCAAAGTCATGTCTCTGCGTACACGGTTGAGACTTCAAAGGCTAAAGTCTGTTCTTAGTGGAACTTTGTATATCGCCACGGTGGGACTTGATGTAGCCTTACAGTGGGGTTTGATGTACTAACACATGGTGGGATTTTACCTGCACACTTAATAAAACATGTTAGTAATAAAAGGTGTACCTTTCCCTACCCTAAAGGATTGGCTAAGTTGCCTGGGAGAAATAATATAATGTTATCCTTTAGTCCCCTATGTTTGAAATTAGGTGGAGAGAAATACTTTTGCCCTTAGCTGGGGATGGAAAATCGAAGCCTAGTGGACATCGATGGTGAGTCACCCACGATGCTCTAAAGATCATTGCGGGGCAATGTCTTTGTGGGGCAAAATGCACCCAAGTTGTGGAGACACGCTTGAGTAGGACGTTTAACTCCAAAACCTGGTGGATCGATGGTTGCATCATCAGCCAGACTAGTTCCAGTTTCCTTACTTACTATATCTTTCCATGTAGGTAAGGTGGATGGCACTACTTAATATACTTTTGGCTTTTCTTGAGTTTCTAATTTTTTTGGATTTTGGTTTTTTTTGTGGAATTTTTTAATTGATTGATGATGACGATGAATGCAGTCACAACCCTCCCTCTTATGCATTTTGCATTGCTATCTTGTATTATCCAAGGTGAGAGAGTTGTCCCTTTTATCATGCCTTGGCCCTTCGAGGACTTAGGACTTCGTATTGGCCTTAGTTGACCATTATCTCCCTTATTTACTCAGTCCTTGAGTTTCTAGGGTTTTCCTACCCTTTGCCTATGTGTGGAAGAGTGGGGGAAACTCAAAGTTCAGCAGACCCTTGACGTCGATTATAACTTTTGTGCCACTCACTGGGGTTGGCCCTAATGCGTTTGTAGCTTACCTAAGGGTTTAGCCTTTCTTTTCTTTTTTTCTCTTCTTTTGGGGTTCCTCTCTCAAGTTATTTTTCTATAAATGCTCATCCGTCACTACCTTCTCGAACTAATGCTATGATGGCACATCTACTTATTCGTCAGTTGTCTCACTCCATTTTGAGTACTCACCCATCACTACCTTCTCAGACTTATGCTATGACAGCGTACCTAGCTTTTGTGCTCTCCCCTCTTTTGGACTCTTTCTAAGTTGTTTAATTTTGATGTTGTGACCATGCCAGTGGAACCCTGCACGGCTCTCTCCTACCGGGTGCGTGGAAGCACTCGAGGAGACCCGATATGGTCACAGCGAAGTTGGTGAATCCGAACAAGAAGACTAGACTCGAAGACACCAAGGGAATATAAGAAAGGATAATGAAAGGAGTTGCCACCTAGTCTTTTAATGGAAAGACGAGGAAAACCAAACACACAAGAAAACCAAGAAGCAAACAAGATGCAGAAAATATGTGTGCTTCGTGCCTAATGGATAAATGGATGCGGGCTAGAGAAAGGGTAAGGATTCTGGTTACGCATGGGGAAGGGGTTAGGCACCCCCATGCTCCCGAGAAAACTCAGTATTTCTAGGTTTCCTACTTGTCAATGGTCTAATGGGTGTGTGCTTGCTTATTTTAAATGCTCATGCTAAAGATGACTGGAAACATGCCAAACCAAAGAGAGGAAATGAAATAAAGGGAAAAAGTTAATCCGAGGGTCAAATGTAGGCATTGAGAATGTCACTTTACTGTATGCCCGTGGGGGATAAGGAAAATCGTGAAAATCGAGAAATTCTCGGAAAGCGTCTTGCGAACCAGTGGAAATTTTGGATAAATCCGAGAAAATCAAAATGGGAAAATAATCCACATTCGGGATAATGTCGGCTTTGATAAGCCTTTTACTGTACGCCCTTAGGTGATGGAAAGCCAAATCAAATCCAAAGATGCGAAAATTGAAAAGAATCCAGGAGATGGCGAGAAAACCAAGCTCGAAAAGAGTTGGAAAAGCGTGCACAAAGTAAAGAAGAAAAGGCAAGAAAATTGCATGAAAAAGTGCGACAAGATGTGCAAAATGCATGTGTGAGTGTAAAAATACGAATTCCAGGGCCTTTGTGCAAAAAATTCTAATTCTAAAGCCCAAATCATCAAAAATACATAGGAAAACACATTCTATGCAATTATGAAGAAATCTAAGGTCAAATGTGCAAATATATGCATTTCTGGTCAAATTGAAGGTTCCTAGGGGTTAAAATGCAATTCTGCCACTAAAACATGCATTTAATGCAATTCAATGGAAATTCAGGGTAAAATGTGCAAGAAAAAGGATCCATGAAAGTTTCAGGGGTAATTCGGTAATTTACCCTAGAAAACATGCATTCAGTGTGAATTCTGTAAAATCAAGGGGCTAAAATGCAATTTACTTAGAGAATCAATGCATTCAGAAGAGTTTCAATAAAGTTTAGGGGCTAAGATGCAATTTAACTAGAGAAAATAGGCATTCAGAAGAGTTTCTGTGAAGCTCAGGCGCTTAAATGTAATTTCACTAGAGAAGCAAGCATTCAGAATAATTTTAGAAGAGTTCAGGGGCTAAAATGCAAATTAACCAAAGAAATATGCATTTCTGTGTTATTTTAATGAAGATCAGGGGTTTAAATGCAATTTAACCAGAGAATTATTCATTTAGAAGAGTTTCAGAAAAGCTCAGGGTTCTTTATGCAAAAATATTGGATTAAAATGCATGACAAGAAACTCTGGGGGTTTTTGTTAAACTTTTAAACCTGGAAAACATTATTTTGAATACTCAGGGAGCATAATGCAATATTTTCAGTTAAAACTTTATTCAAATGATTTATGAAAAATGATTAAGGACCTAAATGTAAGAAAAGGACTTGAATGTAATAGAGAAAAGGACTTAAATGCAATAGATGAAAAGTTTCAGAATTTTATTAAAATAAAAATGTTTTTTTAATTTTTTAAAAGAAAATGACAACAACGGCCGTCGGCGATGGAGCTCCGCCGTCGACGACTGTCGGAGAGGCAATCAGAGGCTTTCCCGTGGTCTGATCTGAGATCAGACCCCATGGGAAGCAAGAAGAAGAGGAGGGGAGAAGATCCAACGGTCTGGATCGAGCATCCAACGGCGGGAGTGGGCCTCCCACCCACCTCACCGTCGACGCACTTCGGCGACAGCGTCGGGGAAGAAGGGAGGTTGCTGGAGCTACGACGCGGCGATCCGGAGGTCGCGGAGGCTTCGGGGCATCGAGAGGAGCCTTTTTCTTCTTCTAGAAGCGAGAATGTGGCACTTCCTCCATCCTCGAACCAAGCTCGCCGTCGACACGATTCTTCTCCGACGATCTCAACTGTGATGGCTGTCCAGGGCATGTGGCGTGGATCTAAAGGCTGAGGAGTACTTGGGTCGCGTCGTGGAGCGTTTTTGGATACTCGGAGAGGCTCAGAGATGCGGGAGGCGCGTGCTCCTTCACTGGTTGCAGTCTTCTTCTCTGGCACTAGTGACGGAACGACGTTGACGTCGATCTTCTGGCAGTGGCCTCGGGAGGTAGCGGAGCGGCGCGCAAAGGAGTGGATATGCAGGAGAGGTCCAGGGAAGAAGATCCAGGGCTATGGGGCTCGAATCAGCTAGTGGATTCACGCCCCCACCTAGGCTACCGAAAAATCACTCCGACGAGGCCTGGGAGCACAATTCCAACCAGAGGAGACCTCTGGATCCACTGGAATCAAACCAGGAAGACAGAGGGAGACCTAGGAGAGCCTTTCTAACAATAATTGAGGTTAGGGATGAGCGTACTAGGTCTGGCAATGGAATGGATGGTCGGAGCTCACCGGAGGCCACCGGAGCTCACCGGAGATGGCTGAGAACTCAGGTTTCTCACTTCCACGAGCTTCCTCTCTCTTCCAGGAATTCTCTGGTAGCTCAGGTTGGGAGTGAAAAGGCTTGGGGAGCTGACCTCTCTCCATTTTTGCAAAAAAAAACTAAAAGCTCCAAATGTCTTTCCCCCCTTCTCCTTACATAAGGGGGGTATTTATAGGCCTAGTTGGTTGTTAGGGCTGGAGTGGAAGGTGGTTGGGTTAGTTAGGAAGTGGTTAGTTTGTTGGAGATTAGTTAAGAAGTGGTTAGTTTGTTGGAGATTAGTTAAAAAATGGTTACGTTTGTTGGAGATTAGTTAAGAAGTGGTTATGTTTGTTAGAATTAGTTAAGAAGTGGTTATGTTTGTTAGAATTAGTTACATGAGGTTTGACTTTAGGGTTTGGGATTTGACCTTGGTTTAGGGTTTGGATTAGGGTTTATCCTAGGTTTAGGGTTTGGATTAGGGTTTATCATAGGTTTAGGGTTTTAATTAGGGTTTAACCTAGGTTTAGGACTTGGATTAAGGTTTAACCTAGATTTAAGGTTTGGATTAAGGTTTAGTTTTGTATTTAGGTTTTGCATTGGTGGTTGTCGGAGTGAGGTGTGGTTATTGGGTTTGGCTTATACATATTGGGGTGTCTACAGATGTACTCCTCCATCACTACCTTCTCATACTTATGCTAGGAGGCCACGTTGTACAGGGCGAGTGCACTACAAGAAAAATTACATTTTGCGAGGACAAAGAGCGAGTACTTAGCGAGGAATTGTCCTCGCAATAATATAACAAGGACATAGAGCGAGGAAATTACCTCTGTAACCATGCCGACGGGGGTGGCCACAAATGGGTGATATGTGTGTCCAAGAAGCGGCAAAGTCACGGCAAAAAGAAAAGGGAAAAATGCAAGAAAATGCAGGAGTCGCCACCTAGTCTATTATGGAAGACGAGGAAAACCATAAAGACGTGAAAAATCATGCAAACAAACAAAAAGGGGCTGCGCAAACCAGAAATGCGGGTAAGGATCCCTGTTACGTGCGAGGAAGGTGTTAGGCACCCTCGCACGCCCGATAAATCGGTCTTCTAATGATTTCTCTTTTGCAAATGAAATGTCGACTTTT
>JAMKQA010018984.1:0-26150 GCA_024699735.1 Posidonia australis
TTATGTTTATTAACCATAAATCACATAAATATTTCAAAATAATTAAAAAAAATTATAACTAAATTTTATCGTGTTATCGTGTCGTGTCGTGTCGTTTTGTGTAATCGTGTCGTGTCAAGAATTGACAGGTATTGTCAGCACCTGCAACCCAAAACCACGAAGAAAAGCATAAGTGACAAAAGTCACCTAGCATGCATCCCACGAAAACGACAGAAAACAAATCTATATTAATTTTCCTTTAAATTCATTTTGCAAATCAATTTCTCCAAAACCACCAAAACTGACCAACTGGGTCCAACAGGTCGAAAACCACAACAAACACGGCCCACACTGGCCAAAACAGCAAACAAAGCTCTACTAACCCCAAACCACAAACAGGGCCCTCAATGGCCAAAACCACACACAGTAAGTCGGGAAGCCCGGTGCCAGGCCACCAACTCTAGCCATAAGCAACCACCAAGGTACACTACACTGCCACGGTGAAGCCACCCTATGCAGGGGCGATCATCGTCCTACGATTCTCCTACCTAAAGAACCATCACAAAGCCAACCCCTCTCTAGGAAGGCAGTCCTATCTCTCAGAATACTACCAACTACGAGGTACGTGCTCCACCTACACTGGCACCACAGGGTACGCTTCCTCAAGGCATCCTTCACATGGTGCTCAGGAGGGAGGTTTTACGTGAAGAATATCTTATACATGGGGTAATTTTCTCATCATGAATCTCATGTAAACAACAAGGAAAAAATCAGTTTATATGAAGTGCATGGCATACTTTATTCAGTGCAAGAGCTAAGATTAAAGATAAAAAGAAGAGAAAGGAACCTACCTTGTCCCAAGTGTTCCTTCTTAGAAAACCTAAGATAATATGATCCTTGTTGCTTTGGAAGGGCTGGAGATGCTTTAGAATGCAAGAGGATGCTCAAGAAAACGAGAATAGGTTGTTGAAATCAGTATATGGCTTGCTCAAGGTGCTCTCTTGGAACTGGATAGCTTGATCAGGGGTCCCAAATGGCTGCCTATGGGGGTCCTTATATAGGATTTTTCAAGGGTAACCCCCATGGAATGCAGGCAGCCTCGTAAACGAAGAGCCTGGCGTAGATTCCATGGCATATTCGCTGGTGGAGGTTACAGACATAGGAGGTGGAAAGCCAGCAGTCAGCAACCTGAGAAGTGGTTGTGCGCCAGCTTTGTGCGCCAGTTAGGTGCGCCACCCTGGTGCTCTAGCTAGGTGTGCCACTTCTGTGCTCCTGCTTGGTGCTCCAGCTAGGTGCTCAACATTGGTGCTCTAATTTGGTGCTCTCCCCTACCTGTCTGGATTTTTAATTGGGCTGCGGGCCTGCTA
Organism: Posidonia australis; assembly: GCA_024699735.1. NCBI lineage: Eukaryota > Viridiplantae > Streptophyta > Magnoliopsida > Alismatales > Posidoniaceae > Posidonia > Posidonia australis. The sequence goes on from JAMKQA010018984.1 coordinate 1,347, forward strand.
TAGGTTTAGCTGCTGGGATTGAGTTTGCCACATCCAAAGCAACATCTGGAAAGTTTATTTATGAGTCACCTCAAAATCGGGGTGTCTACAGATGCCCCTCCTTGAGCGAGGTTGAGGGATGAAAGGAACCGAGACTGATGCTCAAGGTTGACAAGATACCCCCATTTTGAGGTTACAGAAGGATGGTGTTTGCTGTAGGCAGTAAGTCACTTATCCGGTGGATGCACTGAAAGTCATGACTTGTCGCCAAATGCAAATGCAAAATGCGTGCAACTGCTGATCTAAATGCTAGGGATGTGATGCCAATGTGAAAGACAAATGCAAGAGCCAAAGCTGACGGCCAATGCGAAGCTGATGCTAACAAAAAACACAAGAATGGGTGCTTGCAAGATGATGCAATGCTGATGCTAGTGCTGATGTGATATGGCAAAAACAAAGAAATCCTGCACACAGAGGGAACTACTGGCAGGAAAATGATAAGTTGTCGGACTCATCAACCGGATTATTGAGGTAATCAACCTGAAGAGACGGGATATGACAAGCCAGCTAAGTCTTGTCATCCCGATCGCTAGACAGTATGACGGTTGTCAACCGAGTAGTTGGGGATACCAGCCCAAAGAAAAGGGGCATGACAAACAGATCATTTGTCAAGCAGAAGGCCCTGTCCGCACGGACCGAGGGCAAACAAAGAGATTTCGCGCCCGCGAAAACTAGGAAGAAAAAAGGGAAAGAGGACCTTGACCGCCCGATCAGAGGGTCAAACAGCTAGATTCCGCGCCTGCGAAAACCCAGAAGAGAAAGGATAAGGACCTTGACCATCCGGTTAAAAGGTCAAGCCGATAGATTTCCTGCCCGTGAAAATCCGAGAGAAGGACAAGGACCCTGACCATCCGGTCAAAAGGTCAAGCCGTTGGATTTCCTGCCCGTGAAAATCCGAGAGAGGGACAAGGACCCTGACCATCCGATCAAAAGGTCAAGCAGTTGGATTTCCTGCCTGTGAAAATCCGAGAGAAGCAAATGACTTCGGTCGCCCAGTCAAAGTCAACAAGCTGGATTTTACGCCCGCGAAAATCCAGGAGAGGCAAATGACATTGACCGCCCGGTCAAAGTCAACAAGTCGGATTTCGCGCCTGCTAAAATCCAAGAGGGCAAATGACATTAACTGCCCGGTCAAAGTCAACAAGCTGGATTTCGCTCCTGCAAAAATCCAAGAGGGAAAATGACATTGACCGCTCATTCAAAGTCAACAAGCTGGATTTCGCACCCACAAAAATCCAAGATGGCAAATGACATTGACCGCCTGGTCAAAGTCAACAAGCCGGAATTCGCACCCACGAAAATCAAAGAGGGCAAATGACATTGACCGCCCGATCAAAGTCAACAAGTCGGATTTCGCGCCCACGAAAATCCAAGATGGCAAATGACATTGACCGCCCGATCAAAGTCAACAAGCTGGATTTCGCGCCTGCGAAAATCCAAGAGGGCAAATGACATTGACCGCCCGGTCAAAGTCAACAAGCTGGATTTCACGCCTGCGAAAATCGAAGAGGGAAAATGACATTGACCGCCCAGTCAAAGTCAACAAGTTGGATTTCGCGCCCACAAAAATCCAAGAGGGCAAATGACATTGACCGCCCGGTCAAAGTCAACAAGCTGGATTTCCCGCCCGCGAAAATCCAAGAGGGCAAATGACATTGACCACCTGGTCAAAGTCAACAAGCTGGATTTCGCGTCCACGAAAGTCCAAGAGAAAGAGGTAGAAGGATCTCATCCGCTTGGAAGGGGAACCTGAAAAATCAAAACGATGCTCCCTGGATTGTCCCCTAGGAAGGAAAATGGCAATGGTGCTCCAAAGGGCGAAATTGTAAATATGCTGGCTACTGGCCTTTTGACAGTGGTACTGAGGCATGCAATATCCTTGTTGGAGTTCTAATCCCAATTGCTGCAATGAGTTTGTAAAACGTGCGGGCTTATTTGCAATTTCCAAAAACTAGAGGGGTCTTTACTGCAAATTGCCCAGTATGACAAACTGTTAATCGCCGTAGTGCTGCTGGGCGATAATATTTGATATTCGGCCAAGTTTTGCACAGGTCTGCTCCACATATAACTTCCGACATTCTTTTTGGACTACTTGGCAATTGTACGAAAAGGCAAGGTTTTTTTGCAAATTACCCCGTCTGGTGACTTTTCGCAGACCATGAGCTGGCTTCTTCTTGAAACTTTATATTTTGCTCCTGATGGCAAGCTGCAGAGTGTCAGGGGTTGAAATGCAATTTTCACGACCATTTTGCATTGTAGATCTCATGCATTAAATTATTTGCATAAAGGGGCCCATTGGATAACTGCCATAACTATCAAGGGACATTCTTCATTTCTTCCTACTTACTGGGACTACAAGGGTGCTTGTCCTGCTTGGCTTTTTCAAGGATCTGCTATTATTTTGCTTGATTTCATATCTCCAAAGCAACACTTATATGCATATATAGTTTTTCTTTTTAATTTTCTTTCTTCTCTCAAAGGGCGCACCTCCTCTTCTTCTTCCCCATTTCCTCCTTTCATACGAAACCCACTTCCTCTCCTCTCTTCATCTCCCATTCTCTCCACCCCTCTCATCTCTTCACGGCAGCGGCGCGTCGGTGGTGCGCCGACGGGGTGCTCTCGGCCGGTGTGGGGGTCTAGGGCGTCGACGAGGTGCCGCGAAGGCGCGGTGGCTAGGTGCTTGGTCAACGGCGGCATGGATCAAACCCTCCGGGATTGGTTAGAGAGGGGGTCGCCAGTGGAAGTAGTTTCTGATCTCCTCTCTTTGATCTTGCTCTTCATTTCCTCTCTTGTTTTGCTTTAGGTGGTGGCCAGACGGATGGGTTCTAGCGAGGGTTGGTTGAGGTTGCGGGTTGGTCGTCGGGTTTTGATGGGTTGGTCGTGTGGTGGTGGCGGGCCGAAGTAGTGGTGCGGGTAGCCGGTGGAGCAGGCCGTGGTGGCAGGCCGGACATGGGTCGACTGTGAGGTTGCGGGGGTGCTGGTTGGCATGGCGGATTCCAGTGGTGGCAGGTTGCGGGGACGACGAGCTGGCCTCATGGTGGTGGTTTTGGGTTGGAGTGGTGGTGATGGATTGGTCATTGGCTGTGATGTGATGGCGGTGGAACGGCTTGCTACATGGGTCGCACGGTAGGAGCCACGCGGTGGCGGGCCGGAGATGGGTTGGCCATGAGGTGGTTCAAGGCTTGGGCACATACTTTGATTTGCTGTTGTTTATGCCATACATGCCATGTTGCCATTTATGCCATTTTCTGATTTTAGTTACAAGCCGCTTTGAATCAAATTGGCCACTTTAACTGATTCAATTGCTGAAGCATGCTTGAAGAAAAATAATAGATTATCCACAATGTTCCATTTCTGCATATTTTAACAAGAAAACATTGCCACATAATTTGCACATTTCCATGTAATGCTGAGCTATGATTGTACACCTGTTTATACTTGCATTTCTGCCACCATATGCCATAGTACTTTATTTAAATGCCATGCCCCTTTTTATCCTGTCTTTGACAATAATGCAATATTTGACTTTGTCCTGGATTCCATGTGTCCTTTTTATAGGATGATCCAGCTCCCGATGAGGGAACACCACAGTCCGCACGGGACGTGCCGTCTAGCTCTCATTCCCGGCGGCGAGGTGGTTCCTCGAGGTCACGTGCCTCCAGTAGCTCGACTCCTACCGTCCCTATTGAGGTAGGTCTAAACTAGAAGACAATGTGTATAGGATAAATCTGGTGCTTTTTTTGATAAATGCAATTTCAGGAGTCTGGCAATTTTGAGGGGCGGCTACTTAGCAGCCATCACATCTGCGAGGGCCCTGACTTTGGGTAATTTTCCTGCTTTGATGTGCTTTAATTATAACTTGTTTTCTGACTTGATATTAATGTTGTTCTTAATATTTCAGGCTAGTGATGCAAACCGGGTAATACGGTGTCACTGGGCCCCGATGCTCGACCATTTCCACCGCCTGCCCGAGTTTTTGCAGGATTTTCTCCTTCACCGGTCTCCATTTGGCGGTTTACTACACATTCCGGTCATACATGGTCACTACAACTTCTTCAAAGCTTTGGTGGAGAGGTGGACGTTCGAGACACACACCTTTCACTTCCCATTCAGAGAGCTGACCATCCTGCCCGACCAGTGGACCCTGCTGACAGGCCTCCCCTTTGGCGACGAGCCGATTATAGGTGAGACTACTCATGGCCTGCACCTTTCTCCTGCACACCTGGGCCGTGTTCCTCCTAAGCCACCTAGGGGGAACACATGATCACTGTGGGGTGGTTGAGCGAGTGGGACCAGTTCTGGCCTCACCCCGAGCCTAGTATCGACGAGGCGGACTTTGTGCTACGACACTTTTTGCTAGATCTACTGGCAATGATCTTCTGCGACTCGTCTACGTACTGTATTCATGCTGATTGGTTAGCGTACTTAACCAATCTGGAGCACTTGGATCACTATGACTGGGCTAGCACCAGTTACACTTGGCTGATCTGTGGGCTAGACAATGTAGTCAAGCTTGGGCGCCGCTCCTGTGTGGGGCTATACCCTCTGCTGACTGTAAGTATTTATTTTCATTATTTGCAAAATAAATGTCTTTTTGGTTCATATCTACCTCTGCTTCCCATTCTCCTTGCAGATACTTATATTGGTTTGGACCGAGCATTGAAGCGTTCTCGGCATTTCTATGGTTGTGGCACTTTAGTGCAAGTGAGTAAGCCATATGATTTTACTATTCTGCTGTGCTTATTTAACTGGGCTCTGTTTTGCTTGGTTTGGTTTGCTGCTCACATGGGAGTAGAATTCCTACGCCCGCAACATTCGACATTTGAAACCTATAGCCGTATCAACCATTCACGAACTCTTCCAAGCGTTCACGACCTGTGCAGCAGATTGCGGAATCTCACTGAGGACACGGTAGTGTGGTGCATTATATCCTCAGCCCCAAGGACTTTTACTGCCTTTTTTAATGCTAGAGACATGCGGCTAGTGGTTCTTCCCGGGCTTACAGGCGGTGTGGAATATTACCTTGTCTGAGTCCTTCGCCAATTCGGCTTCTACCAGGACTTCATTGAGCAAAGTCCCATTCCTGACTGTTATAAGAGGTATATTCTTGGCTCCAATGTAACAACCTCAGAGTTGGCCTGCATGACCCGTGTTGGTATTCAATCCTCCAACCTTGCCATTACTGAGGGTTCTAGTTGTACAGTGGAATATGAAGCTGAAATAAGGGAGACATGACCCATATGTGAGATACCACCTAGTGGCACTTGCTTCACAGGGGCTGGCAGCTCAAAGAGACCGAGAGTTGACTAGCAAATTCTGTATCATTGATGGACTATAATGATAAATTTGCTTGCATTAGTGTCATCTTGACTTGCTTGTGCTTATTCTCGCATTTTCATAGAACTGCTCCCAAGACTAATTTAGCTGGCATGCCCCTGGTCATAGATTCTTCCTACCAAAAAAGCGACTAACATGCCCCTAGTCAAATGCCTATTTGCCCATATTACGACTCAAAAAGGCAGCTGGCATGCCCCTAGTCGGAATATGGCCAAATGCCTTGCAAAGTGATATACAAATATGCTTGATTTAAGATACTAGATGCTGTGCAAAAAGTGCGTCGTAGAGACAGGATTAATGTATGATTAATATATATTGGTGCCCTCAGCGCCAAGGAAGCCTGTATTGCCTGCTGTAAGCAGCGAAACTGTCCTCGACTCATGTGGCACTAACCTAGATACTTAGGTTTATTTGTAGCTCTCCTTCAAATATTATGGACTTCATGCCAAAATCTTGGGGCCCTACACCTACTCTTTTAAGGATTCATATTTCTTTCTCTCCCTCAAAGGCATGCTGACTTACCCTATTCCTGCTTGGAGGTAATATACACCTAAGCTGAGGGGGTGGCTGCTGTCTACTTTGTGTTAAAAGGGTGGCTAGTCACTTTATAGGATCTATAGGTGCATGCTTCGACGCCTCTCCAAGTTATATGGTAGGGATAGGGTCATCCCGTATGCCTCACTCAGTGGAGCTAGCTTCTGTCTCCTTATTTCTTTTGTGCTCCAAAGTCTGTATTTTTTCTTTGTTCCTCGCACTCTCTCTAGACCTAACATTTTTACTCCCTCTAGAGATATAGGTCCCCTGGGAATTTGTGCATTTCGTCCATTTCACTGAATAATCTCTCCCTCACATCCTAAGTTTCAAGGGTAGTAACACGTGAGGAGGACTGGACTCGTCCTAAGCAGGCGGGCTTCCGATTTTCCTTATCGGGCATGATAATCTGAATGATGATGCAGAAAAATTATAAGACATTATATCATGCGAAAATGCAATAGTCTAAAGTATTAGTATGTGAATGCATGGTCCACGATGCAAAGCTTAGGATTGACTAGAAATCACTGGTAGTACTTCTTCAGGTAGGAGGCATTAACACGCTCTGATTGCTCCTTACGGTCCATATCTTCAAGGATGATTGCGCCTCCGGACAGGGCCTCCTTGACCACAAATGGTCCGTGCCAGTTAGGCTTGAATTTTCCCCGTGCATCAGGCAAATGAATGGCACGCAAAACTAAGTCTCCTGGTTCAAAGTTTCTGGGTCGGACCTTCTTCTAATATGCTCGGGCCACTCTCTTCTGGTAACACTGGGCATGATGCAAGGCTTGCAATCTGTGTTTATCAATCAAATCTAGCTGAACACAACGATCATGGATCCATTCTACCTCCTCCAATTCTGCCTCCTTCAAGATTCTTAATGACGGGATCTCGACTTCAAAAGAAGGACCGCCTCCATGCCATACACCAAAGAATAGGGTGTTGCTCCCGTTGAGGTCCGGACGGAGGTCCTGTAGGCCCATAATGCATAGGGTAGCTTTTCATGCCAATCTCTATGAGTCTCAGCCATCTTCTTCAAGATTTTTACCAGATTTTTATTAACTGACTCTACTGCCCCGTTCATCTGTGGTCGGTAGGGGGAGGATCTGTGATGCCTAATCTTGCAATTCTGGAAAAATCCTCAACTCTTCTCGCTATGAAATTGGTTCCATTATCTGAAATGATGGCATATGGAATCCCATATCTGGCGACAATATTATTCTTGATGAATTTCTCTATAATTGTTGCTGTAACTGTCTTATATGATGCCGCCTCAACCCATTTTGTGAAATAATCGATGGCCACCAGAATATAACGGTGCCCATTGGATGCAGCAGGATGAATGGCCCTGATAATATCAATTCCCAAGTGGGAAAAGGCCAAGGTGATGACATGCTATGTAATTGTTGTGGGGGAGCATGTATGAAATTGCCATGTATCTGGCAGTTATGGCATCTTCTAACAAATTGGTAGCAGTCTGTTTCAATAGTGGACCAGAAATACCCCTGCAACATAATTTTCTTAACTAGGAGAACCCCATTCATATGCGGACCACAGGTGCCTGCGTGAACTTTTAACATTAGCATATCTACCTCCTTTTTGTCCACACATCTGAGAAGCATCTGGTTATAAAATCTTCTTTATAGCTATCCGGCCCCGAGCACATAGTTAGATGCTAACCATGTGAAGGTCTTTTTATCTATTGCAGAAATGTCAGGAGGGAAGCCGCCAAACTCTAGGAATGTTTTAATATCACTATATCAGGGCAATTCAGCAGATGATGGCGCTTCATGAATGTGCATACAATGTGCTGGTTGTTCAATGCATGTGACTGAGATATCTATGGCCTATGCTTCTGAGAGTGATAACCATGACGCTAGAGTTGCCAGAGCGTCTACATACGCATTCTTAGCTCATTTCATGAAGGAAAATTTGACATCATCGAATTCTTCAGTCAATTTTAACAAATGTTCATGATATAGTACGAGCTTCTAGTCTTTTGTCTTCCAGTCTTCATTGATTTGTGAGATGACCAGCATTGCGTCGCCATATACCTGGAGCTCCCGGGCACCTTGGCCCTTTGCCACTTGTAAGCCCAAAATGCATGCCTCATATTCAGCTTCGTTATTGGTGCATTCAAATGTCAGCTTCCTTGCAAAGGGGATTAGCTGTCCTTGTGGCGTTGCTAGAACTGCATTGATGCCTCTTCCTCGTTTATTGACTGCACCATCAAAGTACAGACACCACTGATGCTCATTTTGAGGTCCTTCTAGTTCTTCCTCGCCCATTGCAAACAATATATCTTCATCTGGGAATTGGGTCTGCAGCGGCTGATATTTTGGCAGGGGTAAGTCGACCAAGTGATCCGCCATTGCTTGTCCTTTCATAGACTTCTATGTGACAAATGTGATATCATATTGAGACAACATCACCTGCCATTTGACACATCTGCCCACTAAGGCTGGCTTCTAGAACAGATATTTGATAGGATCATGCCGACATAATAACAATACTGGATATGCCATCATATAATGCCGGAGGCGCTGTGTGGCCCACACCAGGGATAAGCAGACTTTCTCTATTGGGCTGTATTTAACCTCGCAGTCATTGAACTTTTTGCTGAGGTAGTAGATAGCCTTCTCTTTACGCCCAGATTCATCGTGCTGACCCAGAACTGCACCCATTGAATGTTGTGTTGTAGAGAGATATAGCAGCAGAGGGCGCCCTAACGTAGGGGGAACTAAAACTGGAGGCTTCACCAGAAGTTGCTTGATTTTATCGAAGGCTGCTTGACATTCGTCATTCCAGCATGTTTGGGCGTTCTTCCTCAGTAGCTTGAATATGGGTTCACATATTGGAGTAAGCTGTGCAATGAACCTGTTGATATATTGTAGCCGACCTAATAAACCACGAATCTCCTTCTCAATGGCCGAAGGAGGCATATCAACAATAGCTCTGGCTTTGTGAGGATCCACTTCAATTCCCCTCTGACTGATGATGTAACCCAAGAGTTTTCTAGAGGATACCTCGAATGCACATTTGTTGGGGTTCAGGCGGAGCTTATACTTTCGCAGGCGATCAAATAACTTTCTTAAACAAGAGAGATGACCCTCGGGCTCTTTAGATTTGGCAATCATGTCATCCACGTATACTTCAACTTCTTGGTGCATAAGATCATGGAATAATGCTGCCATGGCCCTCTGGTATGTTGCGCCTACATTTTTCAGTCCGAATGACATTACTCTGTAATAGAAGACTCTCCATGAAGTGATGAAAGACGTCTTCTCCATATCTTCTTCGGCCATTCGTATCTGATTGTATCCCAAAAATCCGTCCATAAATGACAACATCTTATGCCCTGCAGTGTTGTCCACCAGAATATCGATGTAAGGGAGCGGGAAATCATCTTTGGGGCTCGCTTTATTGAGGTCTCGATAGTCGATGCACATGCGAACCTATCCATCTTTCTTTGGCACAGGCACCACATTGGTGAGCCACTCAGGGTACAGCACGACCTTGTGGAAATTAACTTTGTGTTGTTTCATGATTTCCTCTTTAAGCTTTAAGAGCCACTGGGGTCACCATCTACGAAGCTTTTGTTTGACTGGCTTTGAATTTGGTATTAATGGTAATGTATGAACTACCACCTCAATGTCTATTCCCACCATGTCATCATAGTTCCATGCAAAGACATCTACATATTCTTTCAGAAAAGCTATCAACTTTGCCCTTGCTTGTGGTGATAATTTGGCACTGATGCGTGTTTCTTTGACGTCTTCTGTTGTGCCGATATTGATAAGCTCTGTCTCCTCCTCCACATGAAGGTTTGGGCCTTCTGGGTCATTATCATAAAATGGGATCTGTGATGGCTCATTGTCATTGTCTGCTCCATGGACTTCATCCTCTTCTTCATAGACGATTAGCTCTGACAGGATTTCTTTTTCAAATGCAGGGTCTATAATGTCAATTGAGAAGACCTCTTCTGATTCCGCACCCTGATGGTGCTTGATGACTATCACAGTGACTTTCGTGTTCTTGTATCGGCATTGTGCTACTTCTTCAATTTCCTTATCTGGATGATCTGGGGAGCTGGGAGTCCCTGCCTCTGATGCCTTCTTATTTTCATTTTTTGATTTTTTTCATTTTTTTTGGGATTTTCTTTTTCTCTACTATCTATACAAGATTCTGCATGCTGGCGGCTGCTCTGCTGCAAGTTAGTGAGACTATCGCTGCCCGTCTCACTTGTGCTTAATTCAAGGTTTTGATCCTCACCCTCCAGGTGAGGCTTATACTGCCAATACCAGCTAGACCTGCCTCCCGGCTAACAGGAGATTAACTCCATTGGTCTAGCATCCCTTGCCTCTGTCTCGTGCAGGACCATAACTGAAACCTGGTCCTGGGGTGGTATTGGTGCTTCTGCTGGTGATGATGGGGCAGTTGCTTTGCCCTTCCTCATGCGATCATGCTCTGCCAAGTCTTCAGCGAGCACATCCAGCTGCTCCTGGAATAAGAGGTCCAGATCCCCGATGTCATCATCTGTGTCTGTCTCTTTGACCACTGTCTGGACTGCTGACTGCTCTTGAGCTGTTGGATATAACTCTGTCTGACCACTATTCTACACGATCTCCTGCTCTGTACCCTACTGCTCTGTCTCTAACTGGCCGCTGTCTTGATATGAATCTTCCAGACAGACCCAAGCCGATGGTACTGACACTGCATAGGAGTTTGTGTTCGGATCCAAGATGCCTGTGCTGATAAAGTTGGCTAAATTCTATGGAATACACATCTTGGAGGACTTACCGAAGCATTGCGATCTCTTCTTCTGGCAGCACCGTTCATAACCCAAACCTTCTTTCTCAATCCATTCCTCGGCCTCAATCGGCTCGGCGATTCCTTGGCCATAACGCCCCAGAGGTGATCCTTTCTCGTATCCCCATTTGCGACACAAGTTGTCGACCATCAAACGGGGGTTACTACAAGTGGCCAAGTGGCCGGCATGCTCCAAGGGTGGAATGAAATTAACCGGCTCAAACCGGTTAACCCGATAGAGGACATCAGAAGGTTTCGGCTCAAAGTGGATGGTCTGGGTGGCTATGGCAGAGACAGATTCAACCTTCTCCATATCTTCTGCTAGGACAACAACAACATTGTCATCCAATAGAACTTGATCATACGATGGAGGGTTGAAGGGATGATTTGATGCTTGTGAAGCCAAGGGCGTCCAAGCAAAAGATTGAAAGAGGGTTCGATGTCTACGACGTAGAATTCTACGTCGAAGCGAGCAGGGCCTATAGTTAATGGAATGATCAAAATCCCAAGCGCATCATGATGCGTATTACCGAACATTGTCATCCCCTTCACGACTGGTGTAATGTCCTCGGACTTGAATCCGATTGCACTTGCTGTACGCAAGGGGTAAACATTTAAGCCTACTCCATTGTCCACCAATGTGAGAGGGATGCGGAAGCTCCGATACTGCACAGTGATGAACAAAGGGGAATTATGATTGGTGCCGGAAGGAGGTAACTCTAGGCTGGAGAAGGAGATAACCTGAGGCGCCGCTATCATTCCTACCATGTTTTCTAGGGTAGCAGGCTCTATAGTCTGGGATACATGGGCAGCCTGAAAAACTCTAAGGAAGGCTTCTCTATGCTCAGCCGATGTATGGATTAGGTCCCAGATGGAAATATCGGCTTTGACCTTCTTAAGCTGTGCACTGATGTCAGCAGAAGGTTGGCTGCTAGTGGTAGGATTAGATGGTGCTACTCTAGGCATAGGTAATTAAGGAGAATGTACTTGGAGTTGGACAGGGACTGCTGCTACAGGTGCTGGTGACCTAGATGGCTAGGCTGGCAATTGGTTAGGGGTTAAAGTTGGGGGGTTAGGCCTAGGTTTGTATACTCTGCCCGATCGTGTTACTTCTACGCACATTCCTCTGGCCTAGTTGTAAGGAACACGATGCATGTCGTGGGTCAAAGTAATAACAACCGAGGGGCGGGCAGCTAACTGTACACGGGTGTTTAAAGAATAAGGGTGAGTAAGAGGATAAACCTGAGGATGCTGGGAATATTGGTGAGGGTACTGGTGGGCCCGAGGGTATGCTGGCTGACTTGGCCCAGATTGGGGCTAGGCTGATAAATAGATTGGAGTTGGTGGCTGGGAATATACAACAGGTGGCGCCTTAGAGTACTCCGACTCGACAACTGGATGGATCATATGAATAGATTCCTCGGAATTACTGAGGAAAGAACGATACCACTAGTGGGGAAAAGGGGACGACTCATCATGGATCAAGTCAGTTGGACAGATAGGAGAAGAGATAGACTCAGAAGAAGAAGAAGAAGCAGAAGAAACAAAATTGACTCCCGAGGAACCTGGTTCTCCCGAGGATGAATGTTGTGGCAGGGGTTGGTTAACTATGCTAGGGTGTGTTGGCTGTGCTAGGGCGGCCACTGGTGTGTGTGTTGGGCTGGCTGCCTAGGTATTAATCACTATGACCCTCTGGTCAATCAAATCCTGGACAACGTCCCTGAGTGTCAGGCAATTATCCGTCGAGTGGCCAGCCACCCGATGGAAATTGCAGAACGCATTGGTGTTGTACCAGGCTGGCAGTGGATTAGGCGGTGGGCACACCTTAGGCAGCCTTAGCAAGGATGCGACCTTGCGAAATAGCATGCTCAAAGGCTCCACTAAAGGGGTATAGTGGTGTCTGTCACGGCGTTGTCGCTTCGGTTGTGGATGAGCCAGCGGTGGGCGCGTCCTGGCCGGTGGGGTAGGGTACACTGGTGTGGCAGTGGGGGTAATGTATGATGCATGTTGTGGTCTAGGTGCAGGCGTGGGTGCATAAACTACTTGGCATTGCGGGGGCAGGCGGGCATTTGTCGGAGCAGCAGGGGATTTGATATAGGAAACTGTATTTTTGGAGGGATCCCGCCTCCTGGGTGGATTGGTGTTAAGGTTGTTGTTGTTATTGCTGCTGCTTGGGCCACTATGTGAGGCAGTGGCCTGTTTGGAAAATGTCGAGAGCACTGGAAAACTGCCGCCGCGCAGTGAGCTCTCAACATGGGCGCCTGCCCGAAGCAGTGCCGAAAAAGTAGTGACCGGTTGTATGCTAAGCAGAGCCCCAACCGCTGGTTGTGCTCCTTAGATTATAATCTCGATAGACTCCTCGTCGGAGGGTCTATCTTTGACTTGTGAAGCCAAGGAGTGCCATCGTCCAAGATACTCCCCAAATGTTTCTTGGGGCCTCTGCCTGATAACGACTAAGTCCTCCCGCTTGGGGACTAAGTTGAGATTGAAGGAATATTGTTCCAGGAACGCCTGTGTAAGGTCGTCCCAAGTCTTGATGGTGGACATGTTGAGGGAAGTGAACCATTTCAACGTGGGCCCCGTGAGACTCTTTTGGAACAGGCGGATCAACAACCTCTCGTCCGCCTGAAGCTAGGCGAGGTCTCCGTAATAGGCTTTGAGGTGGGCAATTGGGCAGCCCCTACCATTGTATTTGTCAAACTCCGGGATTTGGAAATTCGGAGGGAGAGTCGCCTCTGGGAAATAACAGAGGTCTCGGAATTGGTAGGACTAACGGTCCCCGCCCTGCACTTGTCGGAGAGTGCACTCTAGATCATTTACTCTCGCGAGGAGAGCATCCGGAGCTACTGCAGTTGTGGATTGTGCAGTAGTGGCGGGTGCCGCGTACACTATATGGGTCGCCCCTAAGGGCTCCTCCAGATCTACCATTCCGCCATCTGGTGCTACGACAAGATGGCCAGTGTACCCATGCATGGGTGCATTGTGCTGTGGGACAAAAGATGAACCTTGTGTGTGGTACAAGGGTGAGGATAGTGCAGGGGGAGGTGCAACAAGTGGTGCAGAGTGCGGGAGCAAGAGCTGTTGGATCGGAATGGCCTCGGGTACAATGCTCACGACGTGTGCTCCTGTCAGCCGAGATGGCTGACCACCAGATAGTAGAGATGCATGCTGTGGTGAGTGCTGTGGCGGTGTTGCAAAAGGTAATGTCGACACCCCTATTGCCGGAGAGACGAGGGATGGCAATGGTTGTGGAGGGAGTGCAGTGGATGCAAACTGTGGTCCTAAAGCCGGTTGCAAAGGCAACTCGGGAGTCGGGGAGGACAACACTGAAAAGGGATGGAGTGCCATTGCCAATCCCTACAACTACTGGGCGAGGGCCGACATTTGTTGCAGTTGCGCGATGACGAGATCGTCGCCGGTGGCTCCCAAGGATGGAGGCAGAATAGGGGACAAGGAGTCAGGAAGCTGAGATCCTAGTTGTCCAAACTGGGGGAAGGCTACTACTGAGACAACCCTAGTTGGAGGAGGGCTGGAAAACACATAGCCCTGAGGAGAAACAGTCTCAACTGCTGTGGCCCCAACAGCAAGAGAAGACCAAGCTGGTGGTCCTGAAGGCGGGGTAGCCACAGGAACACAGAAATGAGGTGGTGGAGGTCCTCCAGAAGTCAAGGCAAAAGCTAGGGCATAGTGACAATTGGAACAGGAACAAAAGAAGAGTATCCCGAGACGAGGACCTCCTCCTGGACAGCAGAGGAAAGGGACTCGCTGGCATAATTGGCCATTGTGGATCGCGAGCGAGTAAGGATCGGACTGCGGTTGGGAAGGATAGGACGGATCCTAGGACGAGCAATCGTCAAAAGTGACAGATAACTCGGGAGACGTGGTCGAAAAGAGGGTCGCAAATAGAGTCAATGAAAGAAAGGGTCTAGAGCTCAAGCTAAGGAAACTCACAGACCAGAAATCTATGCAAAAAAAAAAAACAAACAAGTTAGAAAGGATGCAATGTATATGGTGGCATGATATGCAAAATGCATGAAAGCCTCTAGTATGCGCTCCCTCGCAACCTAGGGATGTCCTATCAAGCCGTCTACTCCGGGTTCACACAGGAGTGAATGGGTCTCCGACTCAAGTTTAGAAAAATGAAGGTCCCCGTTCTAAATCCCAGCCAAAGCTTAGGCAGCGAACGGGTGGTGCGTTTGGGGCCTCGTCCTCTGCCAAAGCAGTAGGCTGTACCCTCTACTAACACCGACACTACCCCAGACAAGGGGGAACACACCCGATATTTCATCCTACGCCAAAGCCATAGGATGAGACACCGAGAAATGTCCTTCGCAAACTGTATAGGCGGACTCAAGAGAGGAGAAAATGCATGTCCTATATGATAAATGCAAAGCATGCTTTAAGTTTTTTACTTGCACGTTTATTAAACCTTAGGGGAAAATTTGCAATTTGTCACTAGTTTGCCTTATGTTTTATTGATTTTGGTTTTTAAATTTTCGTTAACCAAAAGGGAAGAGCAGACATGTCTCTAATCTCCTAAACATGGCATGTACAAGAAGGGAAATAAACATGCAAATTAGCCATGGATTATAAAACAAAAGCATATGCAGGTTATGTGAAATAGTGATGACATAGCAAATGTGTAAAAGGAAAACACCCATTATGCAAAAAGCATGTAT
Source organism: Posidonia australis (assembly GCA_024699735.1). Lineage (NCBI taxonomy): Eukaryota > Viridiplantae > Streptophyta > Magnoliopsida > Alismatales > Posidoniaceae > Posidonia > Posidonia australis. The sequence goes on from JAMKQA010018984.1 coordinate 16,742, forward strand.
GCAAGAAAAACATCACTTAAAAGGATAACCAATGCAAAGCCTGGAAATAGGCAAGCAAGAAGAAAAGCCGAAGTAAACGAGAAACTCAAAACAAAAGCCGGGATCTGGTTATCCCCAGTAGAGTCGCCAGTTCCTGTAACCATGCCGACGATAGCCTCGGGCTTGGCGCGAAAGGCCAAATACACGAGGATCAGCAAAGTCACGGCAAAAAATAAAATAAAAATGTAGGAGTCGCCACCTAGTCTATTAAAATGGAAGACGAGGAAAACCATATAAATCATGCAAATAAGCCAATGAAAAGCAAGTCATAAACCAGAAATGGGTAAGGATCCCTGTTACGCACGAGGAAGGTATTAGGCACCCTCGTGCGCCCGATAAATCGGTCTTTCTATGGATTTCTCGTTTGCTTAAATGAAATGTCGGCTTTTCAGCCTTTTATGTACGCCCGACGGCGATAATCCATGCCATGCTAAGTGAGTGGTGTCATATGCTAAAATAAGGGTGCATGGAATGCAGTGTGTGTCCTAATGCTCAGAAGTATCGCTCATATAATGGGTCAAACATTGATGCAAGGGTATTGCATAAATAAGATCAAAGATCTAAGAACTTCGAGTGATTTTCATCCTTGCTTTACTATATGCAAAACATGGGTTATCATGCGGGAAAATAGCTAAAAACAGAATTGGGTCTTCTTGGTACATCCAGGAAGATAACCAGAGAAAACCAAAAGCAAATCAAAACGGGAAACATGCTAAAAATCATGCGAAAAGCTACTGTGTGCTACTGAAAACAGGCTGGTGCGCCTGTGTGGTGCGCCAGACTGGTGCGCCACCAAGGTACTCTAGTGGGGTCCAGAAAGATGTGCCAAAGAAAACACAGAGATCCATGCAGTGCAATGCATTCCAGAAAATTATGCAATGTAAAATCCTTATAAGCTCGAGAAAACATGATATAAAAATCAAAGCATGAGAAGATATATGGACATCGTGCTCAAGGGCTGCAAGCCTCACACGAGATCACATCTTATTCATGCTAGATGAAAGCAACAAGGTTCAGCCATATCACCTAGATCATGGGCTGATGCATAAGATTCTCCATATAGGAGTAAGGGGCAATCAGCCTACCAAAATTTAACCATGGATTGAATATACAAGGTGCAAAAAAAAGTCTTAAAATAGTATCATCTCAAGATGAAAACATGCAGGCAAGGACATATGATATCCAAGAATCAACACCAGGAAAACCAGAATCAAATTCTTTCGAGAAACAATGCAGACTGAGATGCAAACAAGGTGATTTTGCTCTCTAACCAGTCTGGTGCACCAGCATGGTGCGCCAGAGTGGTGCTCTGGTTAGGTGCGCCACTCTAGTGTGCCAAGTTGGTGCTCCAGAATGGTGCTCCTTAGAAAATCTAAATCAGACTGCAGTCTGATCCAGAATCTGGTCTAGATTTCAAAGATAAATGATTTTTTATTAGTTGAATCAGTTATGAAGGTGATAAAAACTGAGATATGATAAGATGCAAACAAATGGAAATCTCTCTTTATTTAAGTCCAAATCATGATAAATCATGGGTTATGGGCTGCATATAGTTGCATGGGATCTTGAAAAATAGGAAATGAGAGAATACACTTAACAAACCACATATGAATGATGAGCACACAAAGATTATATTTGCTACTTACTTCCTAGCATGTATGCTCATTAATCATGGTTCCTAGTGTAAGGAAATAAAGAGGAAAGACTAGTTTATAGACATGTCATAGTGTAGATTTCTTCATTCAGATTTTACATGCAGAATATCTTATACATGGGGTAATTTTCTCATCATGAATCTCATGTAAACAACAAGGAAAAAATCAGTTTATATGAAGTGCATGGCATACTTTATTCAGTGCAAGAGCTAAGATTAAAGATAAAAAGAAAAGAAAGGAACCTATCTTGTCCCAAGTGTTCCTTCTTAGAAAACCCAAGATAATATGATCCTTGTTGCTTTGGAAGGGTTGGAGATGCTTTAGAATGCAAGAGGACGCTCAAGAAAACGAGAATAGGTTGCTGAAATCAGTAAATGGCTTGCTCAAGGTGCTCTCTTGGATCTGGATAGCTTGATCAGGGGTCCCAAATGGCTGTCTATGGGGGTCCTTATATAGGATTTTTCAAGGGTAACCCCCATGGAATGCAGGCAGCCTCGTAAACGAAGAGCCTAGCGTAGATTCCATGGCATATTCGCTAGTGGAGGTTACAGACATGGGAGGTGGAAAGCCAGCAGTCAGTAGCCTGAGAAGTGGTTGTGTGCCAGGATGGTGCGCCACCCTGGTGCTCCAACTAGGTGCACCACTTCTGTGCTCCTGCTTGGTGCTCCAGCTAGGTGCTCAACATTGGTGCTCTAACTTGGTGCTCTCCCCTACCTGTCTGGATTTCTAATTGGGCTGCGGGCCTGCTATAGGTTTAGCTGTTGGGATTGAGTTTGCCACATCCAAAGCAACATCTGGAAAGTTTATCTATGAGTCACCTCAAAATCAGGGTGTCTACACTCAGTACTCACAGCAACAGCAGGAGTCTCATACCTCCAAGACCCGATGACCCTCAGCCTCAGGTATCTCGGCCCCTGACCTCAACCAAGGAGATGTGCCTAACCACCCGAGAATGTCGTTACTTTTCCTAGTCCCGAAGACACGATCCCATAGTGTCTAGGCCCACACACAGAAAACCTGGAAAATCATTTTCCAAAATGCGCCAACTCATTTCTTTCAAAACCAATTTTCAAACCATATTATATCTCTAGAAACTCTTCCAAAACCATGGCAAAACAACACATTAGGTGTCCTACGAGACCACCACTGATGGTCCATGATCCCATCTCAAATGGGTAAAACAAATTCGGGAAAATACATGGAAAACACATTTTATAAAACAACTAGGCCTTGATTCGACATACTGAAATAGGCTCAGCTTATCGAAATCTCCTAGATCGGAAGATCGACCAGAATCAGTTGACTGAAATAGGTGCAAACACCCAAAATGGTAAACCAAAAACCAGACCGATCGACCGAAAGTTCCTGGTCTGGTAGACCGAATAAATCTGGTCAACCGAACTGGGACACAACGGTCATCACTCATGGCCAAAAATGGAAGACCAAGGAGATTTGACCGATCGAATTTCGATCAGAGGACCTAAACTGATAGCAAAATGGCATACCAAAATGATTCGGTATGCTGTTTTCTGCGAAGCCAGAAAATGGCCTAGAGCACCAACCTACGAGATCTTCTAAAATGAAACCTACGAGTGGACTCCCAAAACAAGCATCATAAAATCCAACTAAAACATATATTTTAGACCCTCGAGTCTACTCCAAATCCTCACAAACAAAAACAAAAAAAATTCATCATGCAAGGAGAAACAAATTCGAGAAGCCACAGGAGTCAAAAACGACCTAAAACCAACCGACGCCATAAATGGCCATAAATACCACCATAAATCATTATAAATTCACAATAAATTCTAGGAATGTAAATTTACCTAGATTTCACGCATTCCTATCAATTTCTACCAATTTCATGCTTTCTACAACATGGGCTGAGGTGCATACCTTAAATGAGCTCTCTGGCGATCCTCCTGCCAACCACCGGTGCCACTAGTGACTCCGACCCTTGTCGAGGCTTTCCCGACCACAGGGACACACCACCGGAGCCTCACACGCCACCATGAGCCACCACACGGCACCGTCAATCCTTGGGCACGCTGAATCAAGAAGAGGCAGAGAGAGGGAGGGAGGAGGTGGGGGAAGGGAGGGGAGGAAAGGGAGTGAGTGAGGGAGAAGGGGGAGGGAGACGGGAATGGATAGGGAGGGTGGAAATGGGGAAGTGGGAGTAAGGACGAGGGAGAGAGAGTCGGGCGTGCTCAAGAAGGAGGAAGGAGTGCTCGGGGAGGAGGAAGGGCTCAGGTCATGCATGGCAGAAGGCCCTGGCTTAAAAAGCTACGCAGAGAGTGCAAGTAGCCGCGTGCATGCAATCGGTCAGCCACACACACACACCAATGCTCCCTCAGCTGCTAGCCACGCCGACAACCGCACGAACCCAAAAACCCACCACAACCACGAGGCCAACTGCAAGCCTCACCAACTGGTCCACAAACGCAGGCCCCACACGGACCCACACACAGGTCCACATGCACAGTGCCACAATGCACAGTGCCAACCACGTGGGGACACGCAAACAGAAGCTGATCCACGTGACCCAAGTCCAAAATCATAAAATCACACAAACAGGCCTCGGAACAGTAACACCCGCCTAGGGATAAATTAATTATAATGTAAATAATTACAAAATCAATTTACGGGTGTTACACCTAGATTCTAACTTAACTGTCTTGTAGGTGATATGGAGGCCATACGTTGTGGATGAGCATGTTACTGAGGAGGCATTTGTATGGGGCTCCCATCTGTTCCTTTGGGAGACATGGAACTTCTATATCTCCTGTTTCTACTTTAGTCAGGTGGGCCAGGCTTTGAGGCAATTCAGCCTGTGGTAGATGGTTCCAAAGCTTTTTCCTCCTACTCGATCATTGGAGTTAGGTTACAGCGTTGAGCAATTTGCCTCGTAGCTTGAGAGTTGGCATTTCGGTAGCTTCGTTCCTCCTTTTGATGGCACAGTGGATACCAAATCTGTGTGGAGGTCGTGGTTTGATGTGACATTTGCCCGATTGATTTTCTTACACCAGTCACTCTTCTACGAGCACTCAAACCTACCTATGGGCTTTGCGGTAGGAGTTGTCAACTGCCTATTGTTGCATCCATGAGTTGGTAAGTGGTTCATTTATTATTTTCGCCTGCTCCTTCTTTCATTACCTTGTGTGCATTCTCCAGTCTTGTAGATGGCAGCCACAAGAGTATGACTGAGGCTGTGGCGAAGTAGTAGAGGCAAGCTTTGGCGAGAATCGAGTAGTTGACTTGGGAGTACGATTCGCTGTTGTCTCAACTGCATGAGTTCCGAGTGAGGGTGAGCTTTTGTCCTTGAACTCCTTAGTTGGTTACTTTCCTTTATTTTGGACCATTCATCAACACTTCTCATCTTCAAGTAAGATGGTGGTGCTTCGACTAGAACGGAGCCCGTCCCTACCGATATGTCAGACCTAGCTGCTACACGCCTTAGGGATTCACTTGAGGATGAGGTTCAAGCCCACAATGTTGAGGTATCTTATCATTCCTCTCCCCTTTTTTAAGTTGCCATGAATCTGAAAATTAATGTCCTCACTTGCTTGGCAGATTCAGGTGATGATGGAGCTGATACGTACTCCTCTGTCTATTGGTTCTACTCAGAGCCAGCTGGATGAGGCGTTTGGGCGTGTTGAGGACTTGCAGGAGCGCCTTCGTTAGTTGGAGCATGAGCACGTCGATCGTGTTTGTGAGTTGGAGGCTTGTGGTTCTACGACGACGGAGGAGGCAACTAGAGCTCGGTTCAAGGCTGATTCCATGAGAAGGGTATGTATCTGTTGAGACTGTTAGCATATCTTTTTTATTGCTTGTTAACTACTTTGATCCTGACATCCATCTGTCTTTCCCGTAGCTAAGTGACCATCGTGGTTAGCCGGTATTGGAGTTGGAGGCACGAGTGGCACAAGCTGAGACGATAGTTGCTACAGTCCTCCCTGATGTAGATATCTTGGCTCCAACACCCACTCCTACAGCTCCCTCAGTGTCGGCGCACTCCAGAGTCTTGTCAACTGAGTAGATTATGAGGGCACGATTTTCTCCCCACCTTGGGCTGCTTCGTGCTGTGTTCGAGGGATCTCAAGATCGAAGCCAGAGCTGAGCAACAACATTGTCTGTAGTGCAACCTACTTTGAGACCTTCAGACGGTAGGCGTGAAAGTAGCAGCAACTCAATGGGCGGCACCTAAGTTTTTCTTTTCTTTTCTTTTCTTTTCTTTTGGGCCCAAGGGTATGCCTTTGTGGACATATTTCGTACTTTCCTGCATACTTACTTGATATTCATTAGTAGTCAAAGCCTACCCTTCTCGACTTTGGGAATTTGACCAAGTTGTTCTAAAAATCTTGCGACTTGTGCAAGCTTAGTCATTGTTTAATGTTAAGGACAAGGTGGAGGGAATTAGTTTTAGCCTTAGCTAAAGAGATAAAAAAATCGAAACCCAATAGATGTCGATCATGAGTCATCCATAAATGCTCTAAAGTCTGAGATAGTGTTCTTTGTTGAGAACACACATCTATGTCGTGAGACACGCTTGAGTAGGACGTTAACTCCAAGACTGAGTGAGTTGATTATTGTATCATAGGTCAGACTAGTTTCAGTTTCCCTACTTATTAAGTTTTCACTTGCGTGTAGGGTGGATGGCACTGCTTTGGTTATAATTCTCTTTTTTAGTTTTTCTGGATTTTATATTTTTTTTTTTGTTTTTTCTAGATTTTCTATTTTTTATATTTTTGTGGTTTTTTTTCTAAATCTTTTTTTTTTTTTGGTTTTTTCTGGATTTTCCAATTTTTTGGATTTTCTAGTTTTTTTGGTTTTTCCATTTTTTTGGAAGGATGAACACCTATTTCCAGCCTCAGCTCGGGGTTTGTCTTAGCCATTCTAAATTGTGCTTTAAAATCGTGGGCATGTCCCTTGTGTCATGCCCGCACCCTTTAGAAACTTCTCTCCATACTCTATGTCTTAACAGCTGGCCACTCCCTAATCTATTCGGTCCTTGAATGCCCGAGGCTACTTACTCTTTGCCTGTATGTGAAAGAGGATGGAGGAAGCTCAAAGATCAAAAAGCTCTGGACGTTGGCTTTACTTTTAGTCCTGCTCGCCAGTGGTTGGCCCTAATGCGCATTTATTATTCCTAGAGTTTTCTTTCTTTCTTAGTTTTTCTTTTGGCTTACTTTTCTTTTTTTCTTGCTATTGTTTTTTTTCTTTTTCTTTTGGGGTTCCCCTCTCTTGTTATTTTTCAGCAAGTGCCTACCCATCACTGTCTTCTAGGCTTATGCTATGACAGCACACTTACTCAGTCGTTCTCTCATCTTATTTTTAGTACCCACCCATCACTATCTTTCGGATTTGTGCTGTGATGACATACTCGATCTTCGTGCACTCCTTTCTTTTATGTGCTTTCTAAGTTTGTTTGTTCTGGTGCACTCATCTATCACTACCTTCTTGGACTTATGCTAGGATACCACGTTATATAGGATGAGTAGGTTTTTAAGATTTGCCTATGCTCTAGGCTTGCCTCTCTCATACCTCCCTGTGCAGTGTGTGTGTGGAGACAAGGAAAAGTGTGGGTCGCTTTGGGTATTCATCTTCCTATAGGCTTTGGGCATGACCTTCTTTTCAACTTAGTGTTAAGACTAAGGTTTCCTCTAGGTGTTGACATGCTGATCAAGGGTAGTACTTTTTCAAGTGCATTGCATTCCAGGGATCAGGTAGGTTTATCCTATTTTGGGATAACCAATAAGCATTACTCTAATATGCAGCTACCACGACATAAGGCCCGTTCCAATTTGACTTCAGTTTTCCCTTTGGATGTGGCTTATTGATTAGTAACACCTCCTTGAGTACTAGATCACCTATATTGAATTTACGTTCAATTACCTTTTTCTTATAAGCCCTAATTATTCTTTGTCAATAGACACGTGCGTGCTTAGCAGTTGCGAGCCGCTTCTCATCAAGGAGTTCCAAGTGAAGCAGCAATGCTTGCCTCTTCTCTTCAATAGACATTCCTACATTAATATGGATTCTTAATGAGGGGATCAAGATTTTATATGGGACTACCACTTCCATTCTAAAGGTCAAGGCATAGGACATTTGGCCTGTTGCTGTCCTTATAGTGGTATAGTAAGCCCATAGTGCATTAACTAATTTAATTGACTAATTCGGTCCCTTGGCGTCTTCTATCATTTTTTTACTGATTTTAATTAAAGCCTTATTAGTAGCTCCGTTTGGCCATTTCCTTGTAGATAATAAGGAGAGGAGTGGTGTAGAGTGATACCAAACTTTTTATACAGTCTGATAAACTCCTCCGAGATGAAGATTGGCCCGTTGTCTACTACCAAGGCTTTAGAAACTCCAAACCTAGAGACGACGTTTCTTTTGTGTAATGACCTACATCTGGATTAGCATTTTTGGTCAGATATTTTAATAGAGTTTTAGGTCATTAGACACTGAGTTTCCTACGTTTATTGTAAAACGCAACTCAAGCAGCGTTCTACACCTGTAATGTGGGTTTCTGGCCTTTGTGGTTCTGAATGGTTTTGGTATTGTGCCGAACCTCGCAAAAGTTTGAGGGTTTGTCTTGGGCCGCGAAGGTCTATCAACGTGTCCAGGTGGATAATCCCTGTTAGCACGAGTCAAATGGACATGAGAGGTTGCGTGGTTTGGTCTCGTACTGAGGTTTTTTCCTTCCTTTCTTCATTTCTTTCTTTTCTTTTCTTTTCTCTCTCTTTTTCTCTTCGTTGGCCCGACCCACTTTCCTTCCCCTTCTTCTTCTTATTCTTCTTCACTCTACTCCTTCTTTTGCACAACAGAGAGAAGGGGGAGAGATGAGGGAGAGATGAGAGAGGGTTGAGGTAGAGGTGGCCGGAGGAGGAGGAGCTCGTCGTCGTCGCGAGGAGGAGAAGACAAGGAGGAGGTTCTAGCAATGAAGGAGGAAGAGGAAGAAGGCTGACCATCTATTTCAAGATACACACCCGTTGTAGGAATTATTTCTTGCTCAATTCAATGCATAGGAGTGTGTTAATGTGGATTGAACATGTTTGGATGCTTGGAGAATTTTTGAAGATTTTATGGAGTTTATTTGGAATTTTCAACAGTGTAGACACCCTAATTTTAAGATGACTCATAGATAAGCTTTCCAGATGTTGCTTTGGATGTGGCTAATCCTTGAATCCCATTAGCTAATCCCATCCCAAACCTACAGTAGGTCCACAACCTAATTAGAAATTCAAACAGATAGGGGAGAGCACCAAGTTAGAGCACCAAGCTAGTGCACCAAGCCAGAGCACCAAGGTAGAGCACCAATATTGAGCACCTAGCTTGAGCACCTAGTTAGCACACCAAGCCAGAGCACATAAGTGGCACACTTAGCTGGCGCACCAAGATGGCGCACAACCACTTCTTAGGCTGTTGGTCGCTGGCTTTCCACCTCCCATGTTTGTAACCTTTGCCAACGAATATGCCATGGAATCTTCCCAGGCTCTTCATTTACGAGGCTGCTTGTATTCTCTAGGAGTTACCTTTGAGAAATTCCTATATAAAGACATCCATAGGCAACCATTTGGGACCCTTGAAGAAGATCTAGTGCAAGCTATCTACTGTTTTCTGCAATCCACTCTCTTTTCTCTCAAGCACTCCCTTATATTTTGAAGCATTGCCAGCCCTTCCAAAGCAACAAGGATCCCATTATCTTTGATATCTCA
>JAMKQA010018985.1:0-25876 GCA_024699735.1 Posidonia australis
AACCACTATAAATTATTTGTGTCATCAATTACTCTCATCTCCTTCTATGCTTTAAATTCCATTGTGCATGATAAGTAGAATATTGTGAATCAATTTGTTCATTAATTCAGATTATTGTTAAAATTGATTATAGAGTTATTAAAAGTTAAAATTCTCTATTCACCCCCTCTCTAGAAAAGCCTTTAGATCCTACAACTACAACTTTCTTGTTTGATGCGTAGACGAGTCTAGGATTGTGTCTGTGTCCTCAATGTGTCCGTTTCTTTGTAGTTGTGCCTTGGATGCATGCTGTCCTCCAATTTTTGTACTGATTTCTTGAATAATTGTTGTCTTCTTACTTATCTGATGGCCAACGTGATTGGCAATGGTTCCTTATGGCTAACGTGATTGACTATAATTGTTGTCTATCTGCTTGTTATTGCTACTACTGCTACTACTACTTTTATTCCTTTTAAATTATGTAGTTATTTGCTAATAATACAAAGAATCATTATGTAACAAGCTGTCAATGTTAGATTCTCTTGTTTGAGTAGGAGTGTTAGTCAATAGATCTTTGTGTTACTCATTTATTATGTTCATTATAGATTATGAATGTGTTCTCCTATATATAGAAGATTGTAATCTTTTATTATGATGATAATATATGATTCTCTTTCCATCTTAACAAATACTAAGCTTAAAGAAATCTCGATATTATGTGTAGCTTATGTATTGCGGTTAAAAATAGGCAAAGTTTTTTTTTTTGAATAGAGGCTTCTGTAAATATATTTATGATCGCCTAATTAATATCCAAAGTATGGTTTAGAGTACAAGGAAGATGCATTCATTAGTTAGCCAGAGAAGGTTTCTCTGGTTTTATCATTATTATCTATTGCTGACAGGATGTGAAGGAGCGCCCTTGCTACCAGTGATGTTTGTTATTGTTAACATGGCTTTCAATATCTCATTGCTGCACCTACTTAAGATCTCCTCTGCTGTTGTTTCTTGCCTTGCTTCCACTTTCACAGGTCAGCTCTCTCTCATTTAGACAACCAAATATTATGACGTTGCAGAAAGTTAGGTTCATATTTCCTTAATGACATTCACTGACATGTTATGTTAGTCATGTGGTTGCCTTTCCTAAACATAAAATCATATATGAGACGGGCAGAGGAGATAGAGCAGCACACACACCACCCCACCTCCCCCACACACCCCCACCCCCACCCCCCACACCCCACAATAATTCCCATTAGATATAGTTAATGGTTAAGTGGAAAATATAGGAGTAATGAAAATTTCCTGACCTTGAGATTTAAGTTTAGAAGCCCTCTATAGTTGACATCCTAGCTCTGTCACTTGTAGAAGACAAAAATTATAATTTATTAACAAGTCCTGTGATCATAGTTGTTTCTTGACATTTCTGCAATTGCCAGCAAATATTTTGCTAGTCCAGCGATCCCATTAATAATTAATATATTGAATTAAATAACTTCGTTTCTTGCAAGCCTAGTGGGACGAATAAACTTGTGTTGCAATGCTATATATTATTATACTAGATATAGAAACAGGAAAAAGTAAGGCAATTAAAAGTAAAGGTTCATTCAAGTTGTGCACACACCAACATAGCTTGGGTTACCTGTGTTCTAAAATCAAGTTATAAGCTGCCGAAGTTCATCTCAAACAGTAGGACTTACTTGTAATGACACATGACAGAATATAACGGAAGTTCTCACAAAATTCACAAATAATCAGATCTGAACTTTTTTTTTGGATAACCTATTCTATGGAAATGTATCCTAAATGAACTATGATTTTAAATTTAGATTTAAGAAGCCACGTTTTCAAATTATTCCCAAGGAATTCAGATAGAAATGGATTCTATTATAATCAAACCTGCAGGATTGATTTCCAGGGTTCCATCACAGATTCACAGGTACAGTTTCAATTCCAGATTCATGCGAGAACCATAAGAGGAATATTAGGACCGTTTTGACTTTCCATGTGCTGACGTTTTTCTCTTTTACTTGGATATTCTTAATTATATTCTGCTATTTTGTTTTTGTAATTTAATCATCTAGATGAAATAGTAAACCATTTGCTCTGTGGTATATGACTTTCCATTTGCTGTTTTGTTTTTGCTCTATAGTATACTATGATTTTTGTTTTTGTTGAATTTTATTTGTCATGATATGTGAAGTGGAATTGAATTTTACTATGGGAAGTGAAAGAATCTAAATGTTTGTTTGTTGTTTCCATCTGGAGTGTTTGTGGAAATTGTTTCCTTCAAAAAATCAAATTAATTATATGTATGGTACTCCATATAATTTCTAACAGCTGCTGTCCTGATGGTGGTGCAGTTCCAATCTCCATCTATGCATTCACTCTTCCATTGCCATACATTGGTACTCCATCATTGCTGCCAGCTGGTTTCGTTGTTGGTGCTGTGGTGCTTGTTTCGGGTCTGCTATTGTATTGCTTAGCTCCAACAAATCAGTCGACATCTCCACGTTCCCAGGGAGGAACATAAGTACATGTATATACAAAGAAGAAAAAGGATATTACAATGATGGACATTATATAGAGAAGAATTCCATCTACTTTTCTCCCTCTGTGCAAGTCCCGAAATAATGCTATGTAGCCACGGCAGAATGTAAGTTTTCTGTCATCCACATATGTATCAGTCTATCGGCCAGACAATTTTGTTGATTAGATGGGTCTAAAGAATTATGTGAATATGTGATGGTGAAGCAGTATTTGGTCAAGAGATCTGTAAATATGGGAAGAGCTGCAGCATAACAGTGGCATATTAAACACCATCACCGGAGAAATGCTAAGGTTGGTTTGCTTCCAAAGTTTCTTCTGATAATAGCTGAATAAAAAGAAATCCATTTTTCAAAGAAGACGTGTATATTTGATTTCTATGTTTGTCGCTTCAATTGCTACAGTTAATTTCTGGCAAGTAATTCTAATCAATATAGCATGGAATTTCTGCAATAATCTTTACAAATTGAATTTTCATTTCATCATCAGTCGTGATAATTTTGTTCATATATGAAGTTGAGTTTTTACTTGCTGAAATAGCTCTACTTTAGAGAAGACAAGGAAGGAAAACACAATTTAAAAAAATTAAGGTTGTTTGACATCTCGTCATAACCTTTCCGAACTTATATAAAACATGGGTAAATTATAGTTATACCCCTACACAAAAATATGCAAATATATCTCAACACTGCTCTCAAGTTTGTGCATGGATATTAACAATACTCAACTTGGACGCAACTGAAAGTAATAGCTTCCTAGATATTGCTTCAGTGAATTGAAACAATCTTGCAAGAAACTTCTGCAATAGCTCAATACTTAACTTCAACTAAGGACCGAGCAACCACTGCTACTCTTCTATGAAACCAACTCCAACAAACATATATAGTATTCATCGGTACATCGACTATAATTTTTCGCACCTACGTAATCTACATCAAAGTAGCCACACACTTCTAGTTGTCTTTGTTTACCGAAGACAATTCTTTTCCCAAGTTCCCCATTCAAACAAACTATAAGATTCTCATCAAAGCGTCATAGTGGTGTTCTAAAGAGCATGCATCCATGGTTCACATGCAATCCTAGACATAATCATATATAATTCTTTTTTTTAGCAATCATAATCATACATAATTCGACTTAATCCTTGGATAATATCATAAAAAGAGAAGATAATACTATAGATGCACCATCAAAGGGTGAGTTGAATTTTATTTGATTATGTATAAGTTTGTGCTATATGAAATTTTATCCTTCAATAAGTCTAGAACTTACTTTCTTTGTGATTTAAAAATTCCTTTTCAAGACTTTCTTTGTAATGCATAGAAAATATTTCAATTTTCCTAGATCTTTATATCAAATGATTTGGCTAAAAAGTTTTTAACCTTAGAAATGTACTTACTATTGTCTTCAGTAAAAATGATGTCATCTACATATATTACATGAATAAGAGAATGTGATACATCCCTCTTAATAAATATAGAGTGACCAAAGGTATTTCTATTGAATTCAGCTTTGACCAGCGTGTCACGTAACTTGTCAAATCAAACAAGTGGACTCAATTTAAGACCATGGTAGCATGGCGGAAACAACATGAAAATCTTCTCCAATAACTGTCCACATAAGAAGGTATTTTTACATCTAGTTGAAACAAAGCTCATGACTTGTTCCTTGCAATTAAAAGCAAAATCCTAACAGATTCAATATGGCAATTGATGCAAAGTTTCATGACAATCAAACCAACTTTAGGACTTATGTGATGAGCCACTCTAGCTATCTACTTAGATGAAACAACCATTGCATGGCAATTGGCCAATCCTATTGAAAAGGAGACAATTGAATCCAAGATGTCATAAGGTTTACGAGGACCGATCCATACATTTATGTTAACCATGTATTTTTACCATTTACACTCTTCCATTGGGATAGCCACTTAGTATTTGATAATGATGATGAGAAAACATATTATTACCATAAGCACTATGTTTGAAAATTTTAATCTTAACAGTTTTTGAAATCAACATTTTTGAAAACTTTTATATATAAACGAGAAGCTGGCGTGGTGAACTAATTTAGAGTAAAAAATAATGTTTGGTTCAATTTTTTAGGAATACACGTTTTTTTTTCAAAAGTTAGTCTCAATAATCGTTACTAAACATAATCTTAATATTTTTAATTTTAAGATAAGTTTGTCCTTTTTCTTTCTTCTTTTTCCTCCTCCTTCTTCTTCTCTTCGAAAATCCATTTCTTCAACCATGATCCTTCCTATTGCTGTCACTAATATCTAACTCAATGAGCTCAATCAACACCACAAACAAGGTCCTAAGCTTCTCAATCTTCTCCAACAACTCCTCAAGCTTTTATCCAATGTAGTCCTTCATTCTTACATTACAACTGCGATTCTATCATAGTATCTTCCATTCCCAATCGAGATGTCGATAAAGCCCAGTGCCACCTTCTCTTATGGAGGAAGCACCAACATTTCTAGTGGAAGGAAGGGAAGGGAAGGCATTAGGGTTGTTTGGAGATGGGAAAGGAAAGGCAATTTGGATTTGAGTTTTTAGGATTTGTTGGCTTGGATTTGTGGTTTTGCTCAAGGATATAATGATTTCTTCACATAGCAAAATAATGACGTTAACTTCTAATCTGGTGGGATGTATATTTCACATAATTTGGAGATTGAATTGATAGATTTTGAAGTTTTGAGGTATACTTTGGCATTGTTGCGAACTTAGGGGACAAATTGAAATCTAATTCAAAAAAAAAAATAAAGGAACGAAGAGAGAACATTTGGAGAGAGTAATTTTGTTTTTATCTTATCTGTATTTAAATAGCTAGAAAAGATAGAAAAAAAAAGTAAAAAGAATTACATAACTATTCTTGTCTTGATAAACTATTGATCTTTTAAGTTACTAAGGAAAGTTTTAGTAATGTAGAATAAGAAAAATAGGAATAAGTGAAAAGTGATATTAGTATTCTAATAGTATTGTTATTCAATTCGAAAGTGATTTTCTTTTAAACGTGAATAAGTGTGTATTGGAAGATATTCTGATTTGGATAAAAAGTGGAATAAGTATCATGTTGGAATAAGTAGAAAACATGTAAATTAATAATAATCAACTTGATTATTAAGATATATATCTAGTTTAAAATATATATACATTATATTATATATGTATTAATTTTTAGACAAAAAATAAATATATCATATATATACGTGTATGAAAATAACTTAACGACCTATTGAATAGTTATTTTGAAATAAGTAAATCAAAATAAAAATTATTATTATATTTTTATTTTACTTTTTAACTTAAATTACTATTTCAATTCGAACTTTATTCGGTACTTATTCGTGCAAACATGGACTAAGGTACAAGCCTCCATTGAATCCCCTCCAGGGCTCTTCCAGATTCAAGCACTCCCCTCCCCATCACCACTGCCCTCGTCACCTTCTTGTCGTCCTCGACCAAGTAACAAGCCCACAGGAAAGACCACCACCACCTGACTCCCATATCTCCCTCCATTCCCTCTCCACCTCGGCACCTCCCCCTCCTCTTTTTCTTCGACAGAATCCCAAACACCTGGCGGGTCTCGACCTACAATGAACTTTCGCTTCTTCATCAACCTCTCCTCCCCCTTCCACCTCCCCACCTCCACCCCGGAGCACCACAAACGCCAAGACTCCGCCTCCAAACCCATCTCCTCCATCCTCCCCCGATTCCCCGCAGCCAACCTCGTCAACCTCCGCCTCCTCCTCTCCTCCCTCTGGTCCCTCCTCCCCAGACTTCCAACCCCACTCCCACCCCCACCCCCAGTACTCGCCCCCGACTACGACCGCTGGCTCTCCCGCCCGCTCTTCCGGCCCTACGTCGCCCAGATCCCGTGGCACGGCGGCGTCCGGGCCTTCCTCTCGCAGCTCTTCCCGCGGTACGGGCACTACTGCGGCCCCAACTGGTCGAGCGGGAAGGACAAAGGCTCGCTGCTTTGGGACCAGAGGCCGATCGATTGGTTGGACTTCTGCTGCTACTGCCATGATATTGGTTATGACACTCACGATCAGGCCAAGCTGTTGAAGGCCGATCTGGCGTTTCTCAAGTGCCTCGAGCGGCCGAGGATGCCCACCAAAGGGGACGCGACGGCTGCCTGTCTCTATCGAACGATGTGCATTGCCGGTGCGTAAGGCTGCTTGTGATACGATTTTTTTGGGTTGCGTAAGGGAAACGAGCTTTCGATGTGGGGACTTAGCATGTTCTTGTGTTGTGATTTGCAGGGCTAAGGAACGTACTTATACCATATAGAATGCAGCTTGTTAGGTTACAGGGAGGGCCATCGGTGGTGGACCTGATAAGTAACCTGATAGGGAAGAACATCACGTTCAGGCAGGATCGAAATTGAAGCTCTTTGGCGCGTTCGGAATGAAGGTTGGTGCTGTTTAGTAGTATTTTATGTATGTATGGATGAAAATACTGTCTTCCGTTGCACGTTTTGATACATATAGTTATTATTTTGTACTAAATGTTGAACTTATGGTCATCACTCATCAATATCGTGATTGCTATTTGTTTACTTAGCTAGAGAATGAAGCATCATGTACAGTGTATATTTTCTAACAATTGCTAATTTAAAGGGAATTGTAATGATAAACTTCTTATTCTCTCAGTATGTTCTCGGCTCTTACTTCGGGTTTGGTTGCAAACCGACAGCTGTGATGTTGATTGCACATTTATCTTCTTAACCTACTGTTGCATTTCTTTTTATTCATTAACACTTAAGTTTGTGATAGACGTGTCATATTTTCTTCTCTCTGGTCTCTTGGTTTTCGTAGTGAGTCTCTTGGTTTTCGTAGTGACTAGAATTAAAGCAAAACTACAAAAAACTGCTCCAAATTACGTGTATATTGAAAGCATTAAAATTACAATAGAAACATTCTGGTCTTTGAAGGTTCTCAAAAGTTTGAGGTGGGATTGGGTGAATGTGGTTTGGGATTCGTGGTTCAGGAAGGTTTGCTTGTTGTAGTAGATGTTCCTCGATAAACATGATCGGTATCAGTCTTCCTTTAAGCCTTCCAAGTTCCATCAAACGAGGTAGTTTAATCTAAAAGATGGAAAATTTATAATTAGTCTGCTTCCTTCGGAAGTGCTGGAATTTGTGCTCAGTTTTTTTTATCCTTGTGGGTGAAGTGTAACTTGACAACAAAACCATTTACAGAGTAAATCTCAAATCTAGGACATCAAAATGCTGCAGCAACGTATTACAATTTCTAGATTTAACATCAATCACTAAGGTCTTATTTGGTTACATGTTTATTATGAACTTTGATTTGTTTCTACATTTTTTATTTTGGATAATCATCAAAAGCTTTGTTTTTTTCTTCTTTTGTGTAGGATTTGAATTCTGAAAGTGTTGGAGGAAAAGAATAAAGAAATGCAGTTTTGAACTAATTTTTCGAGAATTGGCTAAGCATTACTTGTCCTGAATCCTAAAATGAAGGCGTTCATCAATTAAAACCTTGGAATTTACAAAACCCATGCATTTCTTGGGCTATCTCAGTAAGGCCCTAACTTGCAAATATTGCATTTAGAATCCTATTACGTTAGGCTTTTCAAATTCTATTGATGTAGTAACTCTCTGAAACTGATCGAACATTAAGGCTCCATTCAAAAACATGGTTGAGGACACCAGACTCCTCTCCATCAGTTCAAATTCAGAATCATTTCAAAAAATTAGATTCTTGCTTTTTTGAAAATTTAGTCCTCACTTAAAATTGGGCTCTCCCTAGAAAGCTAACTTTTTAGCTTCCTCAAGAAAGGACAACATTTTTATGAATCTTAAATGTAGAATCATTCCAAATGGAGCTAAGAAGGGTGTTTTATGTGACTGTAAAGTATCTTTATAGCTTGAAAAAATTGTGAAAAGTATATTTATTTTATTAAATTGTAGACTCTTAGGATCTTCAATCAAATCCTACAATCCTGGTGCCCTTGATCCTACATAGGATGCTGATTCTAATAACCTTGATGGCACCTTATTTTTTGTCGCAATGTTGCGACAATGTTGCTGACACGAGTCAGAATCCTAATATATAGACACGAGTCAGAATCTTAATATATGGACACAATATGTGCATGTTTGTCTAGATGTTTTGAATTTCCATGGCCCATGATGGTTGAGTCGACTCGTGTCAATCGAGTTGGTCGATATAAGGTATTTTTTATACTGAGAAGGACCCAAGTTGAACGATGTGGCTTATTTATAAACTGACATGGTTAACACGGGTTCTGCTACATGTTGCTGCTTCTCCCTATTATTGGTTGCTCCTCCTCTCCTTTGTTGTTGACTTATTGTTGCTTACTCCTCCTAACTTAGTCTTGGGAATAGGATGCAGCGAGATCCCCATTAATCGTGCACAGTAACATCTATGGTGGTCCTCAATAAGACTCCATATCTTTAACAATTAGATATTCTCTCATCTCTACTTTCTCTCTATATTAAATATTGTGAGAATTTTTCATTTTAAACATATATTAAACATTTTTAGGTATGATTTATTCACTTATTAAGTATTTTTAGTTACTATTTATGTTTTTGAATATTTGTATTAAGTTTATATAGTGTATTTTAATATGATAAATATTTAGAAAGCGGATCTAAGTAACTTTAGATGGAGATTATTACTTACTTTAGCTTATCCTAGAGTTTCAAATTGAAATTCAAAGTTTTTGTCAATTTTAATGGACTTCGTAAATTTCCTCCGTTTTCACTAACATTTCTACTAATATCCAACATGTTTCCTATTTTTGTTAGACTAAAGTTTGATACGAAATCAATATTTAAAACCACGATTGTGGGTTCTCAACTGCGATACCATCTATGTCACTAATTAGAAAGCACCAAGAGAATTTGCCTAGGTCTGAGGTGGAGAGTGGAACGAGGCCCACAAGGATTAGGGGACACATTGGTGGAAACAAACTAAAAAGCACAAAATATTCAAGAATTCATGCAAAATTTAAAATTTCTACATGAAACTTTAGAAAAATCAACAATATCGATATTGTCTTAGATTCATTCTGTCAAGCATGTTAGGAAAAAAAACACTGCATAGACCATCCCCTGTCACTTGGTTATGTCGAGAAACATAGAAAAACAATCATTTGTAGAGTCAAATGGACCAATATTAATAATCTTATTTCCAATGGATCAAGATTTCATAAGTGTTATTTCAAAATTCATACTATACTTGTGAAACCAACTTCTTTTATTACTTTTCTTTAATTTTGAAAATGAAAATTGAGAATTTTTTTTTTGCAGATCTGTCTTTGTCAGTATAATCTAAGGAAATAACTTAGTGCTAAAAAAGATTTTCCAAAGTTTATGGGATTTGTCCTTTAAGTTAAGCAATAGGGAATTGGTACACTATGTTGGCTCTTAAGGACCAGCATGGAGTAGATTGGACTCAACTTCTATGGTTTTACCACGGAAGTCGTTCCAATTTTCATCATTTTTTTGCCTCTAGTAGACTGGATGCTCATTAAACCTTATATTGATAAACTAGTTTTGTCCTCTCAACTTTACTTAAAAAAAGTAGTTTTGTCCTTCCATCCCTTTAAAAAAACTAGTATCATCTTATTTATTAAAGGATGCGATTTTTGTGTAAGCACCTATAGGAAAATTTCTTGTAGGTGTTTTAAGTAGAAGAGAAATGAACCATTGGAGGTAACCAATGGTCTAAATTAGAGAAAGGAAGAGGAGAAAGAGGAGTAGAAGGTAGGGAGGAGGCAGGAGAAAGAGGAGGACTTCGATGGCAACAGCAGAAGAAGAGCTCGATGGTGACCCACGATATACGAGAAGACAACGACAGTTGTAGAGGAGCCACAAGGTACGGCGGGAAGGTCCGGACACTACTAGAAATTCTTTATTTTGCAAGGACTTTTAATGAGGACATAGTAAGGAAATTTCCTCGTAAAATTTTAACGAGGATAAAAAACGAGGACAAAGCGAAGAAATATCCTCGCAATATTCAGGCAAGGTTATAGCGAGGATGTTTCGTCACTATGTCCTTGCTGTTTATTTAACAAAGACAAAGCGAGGAAATTTCCTTGCTAAGTGTTCTCGCTAATTCAGATCTAAACTATGCAACAATGGGCCGCTCCCTATCCTTTTTCTTTCCTTTATTTTCTCCTTTATGCCTCGTGCCCTTGGTCCCTCCTGCCTCTACCTTTGGTTTGTGCCCTACGTGCCTCCTATCTCCACCCTTTGGTCCGTGCCCTGCGTGCCTCCTACCTCCGTTCACTGTGCGTCCTACCTCTGCCCTTCAGTCCTTGCCTTCCGTGCCTCTTGCCTCCTCGCCACCGTGCACCTTCATCTCCGCCTCTGTGCTCCCTCCTCGCCATTGTATGCCTCCGTCTCCTCTTGTCATTGGTACATATATTCCCATAGATCTGTCTCTAATATGGCATGTGCAGATCTATCTTCTAGCTTCACTAGTCTTGTATTTGTTTTAAATTTTGGAGATTTTTGTGGATATGTTTTATGAATGATGATGATCTTTGCATGTATTGCATCTGTCAATCTACTTCCTTGTGGCCATGATGTATCTAAAATATTGAAAATCAATACCCTTGCTTCTTGATTCGTAATCGACAAATTGTTGGTTTACACGTTTTAAAAAACAGTCTCTGCTTTCTCAAAGCTCACAATCATCCTACCACTGTTGAGCAAACTTCCTACCAGCAATGCAATCCCAGCATAAACTTGAGCCTAACAGCATTTTTTATCTCTCTACAGCAATGTGTAAAGAGATCGCAGCACAATATCCAAGCAAATTGTATAAACTTAGCCCTTCCAGTAATATTTTCCCTTTTATTTGGATCTTTTGGAGTAAAAGGACTCATCTTTTATTAGCAGCAAAAATAAGTAAGGTAGATGTACTGATCATAGAAATTGCATCTTTAAAAATGTCAAAACATGCCAATGAACTGACATACATTTGAGTTCATATATGGTAAGGTGGAGAGGCGGAAGGCCAATGACCCAATATGTGGGAAATCGGAAACAAGGGAGGTGGGTTTAACTTGAATGTAGTGCAATATTCCTTCAAAACGTATGCAATATGAACAGTCTAGTCATGAGAGTTACAATTTTATCTAGTGCAGCATGCCAAGAACAAGAAAAAGAACAAGCAACTCGTGTCTGCACTACGAAGAGTTTGCAAGCCAGAAATAAAGTTGAAGTGAATCAGCCTAGTGAAATCGCACTAGAGAAACAAACACCCTGCTCAGTCTCTTGGAGTTATGGAGTCAAAATAGGTTCACGTCCAGCAAAAAAAGCTTAATTTAGCTAGACTTGAGAATTGAGATACATATGGTATATGCTAGCATTAGGCTTAATATTGTACTTAGATATTAACATTAAGAAATATTTACATTCATTTGGTAGTTGGCTTGTATTGCTGATGGCTTTCATATATCCTATTGGAGATTTCAACGTAAAAGAATAGTAGCAACACCAAGAAAATTAACTTTGATCAACCAAGGAAAACCTGAAATATAATGGCATTGAAATTACAGTATACTCCTTATATAGTAACCTGATCAAGTAGAAGAAGGTAATTCAAAAATCTCCCTGTGAGCAAGCCTCAATGTTTTCATGAAACTCTTAATATCACAACCATAAGGGTTGCTAACAGCTGCATGGGCTAGGAATGGTACCTCTCTCAGAGTTCTTCCACTCAAACCCTAAAGAGGTATCGAAGCAACCAATGTTGTTAAATTTATTGCATAATAACTCACAGGCATACACAACTTGGAAAAAAGAAATCAATCAACCTTGGAAAATTGAAATCAAGCAAAAGTTTGAAGATTTGGATGGTGTCTTGGGTGTCCTCTATTTCCAATGGGTTAAGCTTCTCTTTTAATGTTAGTTAGGAAATTGTAGTTGATGCTTGTGAGCCTGCATCATTAGTGATGTCAAAAACTGAAAGTGAGATGGAAGGATTATATTGAAGTATTTGTTTTTTTCTAAATGACTTAACGTTATCGGTAATCTAATGCCATGTTATCTGTGATTTGGCCTGCAAAGTGCAAACAAACAACTGAAAGCTGAAATTAACTACAGTAGGGTATACCTATCCTTGAATAAAAACTACAGTGGCTGTATCATTGCCAAGTTTTATAAATTATTTATTCTAGCAACATGAGCATAGCCAGATGTTAAAGATGATCTAGTATGTATCAGATGGATCATTTAGTCAAACCAGGCTTATGAGAAGCAGCTTGCTAGAACATCTTAATAGATTGCTGATTTCTGTAGGTTATTTATTATGGGAAAATTAGCAGTCATGTAAGGGATAATCTAGTATGTACTAGACGGATATTCATTAGTAAAATCAGGCATACGAGAAACAGAAATTCTCATAATTCTAGGTGCGATCATTTTCTTAGACAGGTTCATGGTTCAATAGGATTTTGATAGTAAAAAGGACCTGTAGATTATTCATCAGATCTAGTGTTTGTGATTGAAAATCTGTGTACCTTGCTTCTTGACAAGGGCCTAAGCATTTTTACCGTAAATTTTGTTACAGTTGCCAATGTATTCCCTGGTCCATCTTTAACGACACCATCAAATGCCAGCACATTTGGATGATGAAGATTTGAAAGGATCTCAGCTTCTTTCCAGAATTCCAGAATCTGTTATTAGAAAACAATTATTTTATGATAAACAAGTGATCTAAACAGAGTTTGCATTTTTTAATACAAATGTAATCTTTGGGTGCTAAGAATGGATAAAGGAGGAACTGATAGTAAACAGAAGAAATATCTCAATTACATTAATCATAAGAGACAAAAATATCTAAATTACAGCAGTTGGTAAAGGCAATATTTAAAGTCTCTTCTGTAATCAATTTATTGCAAAACCATTCTGTATGTTTTCAATAGTAAGGTGTTAAATGGAGTTTAGTATGGAGCACATATTAAAATAAAGCATGGTCTTGGTTAGAGTAGTTGTCATGATGATCACACCTGTCTCTCTTGTTCAGATGAATGGCTTGTGAGACTACTCTTCTTTATCCTCTTAGTGGCAATATCAATTCCCCTCCATTTTCTATGATAAACAGTTTCAAATGTGCCAAATCCCAGTTCCTTGAATTCCTCCGGATCCGCATTTTTTATACTCTGTATGCCTCAAAGCATCCAAGTCAAAGGCCAAAAGAAAATTTAGCAATCACCTTTTGTAAGAGAAAATAGACAACCAGACACATGCTATGCATGTTTAAAATACATTCTAAAAGAACATATTAAAGAATAAATTTGTTATATTAGTTAGTGAATCAAATTAAATAAACTTATTATATAAGTTAGTGAATCAAATTATACAAGCGCAACAGAACAAGCGATGCAGAGAGGGTTGTTCTATTTTTCGTTTTAAGTCCAATTCTTTGTGGTACTCTAGCAATGTACCCATTGGTGATCAAAAACTAATGCTACTTAGAATCTTTCTCGTGTTTACAATAAACATGATCCATCTTTTGAGATTATGCTTTCTGGTTTCTTCTTTGTCTTCTCCTACAGCATCTATTGTCGTGGAGGATCATCTTTGTAGTGTTGTCTCTATAAAATCTAGACTATTATGATCTTGTTACTAATGTTATTATCTGATTCTCTCCCCATTAGTGAATGTGATTGCATCTCCCATCAAGTTTATCTAAGATTATTATCTAACATGACCTCATCTACTACATTTTGGTTGTACCTGCACATTCATAATTAATGAAACATGTATTGATCTGTCGTTAAATTTTTTCATACCAGTTTGAAAAGAATTTCACTTTGGTTGTGCCTGCACGTTCATAATTAATGAAATATGTATTGATCTATCGTTAAATTTTTTCATGCAAGTTTGAAAAGAATTTATCTGAACCATTTGGATTATAAAAGTTTGTGTAGCTTTTATGGTGCTTAACATTTTGAAGCACTATAAAGCTATACCCTCTTTGCATTGCTTATCCTTGTTTTCATGTTTTTTTTAATCTAGACATCTTATCATTTCTTTCTTTTGTAGAAAGAAATGTTTTTTCATCGTGATTAAATGTATACACAAATTGTAGATGGAAAAGTGTATATGAATTTTCTACAAGAGATTTAAAAGTTTGTGGAATTTACATATAATCAAGGTGTAAGTATTGTAGAAAGGGATGGAAAGATTATATATAAGGCTGCAAACAGATCGGATACGGCACGGATATGGGTGTTACCATATCCGTATCCGTTTTCGAAATGCGAATACGGATAGGAAATTTATATATCCATATCTTGAAAAAACGGATACAGATACAGAACGGATAAAAGGAGATCGGATACGGATAAAGTTGGATATAAAAACGGATATGGTGATATACACATTACATAATTAATCAAACCATTAATAAGATTTTCATATAATTATATATTTTAAGTTATTTAGTATATATGAAATAAAAATAATATATATTAAAAATAAAAATAAATTAGACATAATGATAGGTTAGACTTACCTTTTTCAAAAAAGATGAAGTTATAAATCGAAATTTTAATATTCCACCATTATGGATGTATAATTAATTAATGCTTAATAAGAAGCTATCATATTTTACAACATATTTTGTTAATTAAAGTTAGTAAAATCTTATAAGTGACAAAGTAAAATCTTTGTAAAGTAGATAAATAATTTAACAAAATTAAGATGTAATCCATAGATCTTAATCTACATCTTTTGGATTAAATACATGTCAAAATCTACATCATTTAGAAACTCCTAATATGCATATCAATTCATGTATAAATTCAACGATTTTAAAGCAAGAATTACTAGATCTCTAAGTAAAAGTTTCAAAACTAAAATGTAATCCATGGATCTTAATATATATCATTTAGATTAGGTACACACCAAAATCTATATCATTTAGAAACTCATAACATATAGATCTATTCATATCAAATTCAATGGTTCTTTATTAGTTATAACTAATACATATTAAATTTAATACTTAGGAATTTCAAAATCACTTGATTTTTTATATACAAATATTTTAAATAGTTTTTATCATATCTGGCGATTTAGTTTTTTAATCTAATGGTTAGATGTTTAGATATAAAAATTTGTGTATATATATATATATACGGATATCCGTATCCGTATCCGTATCCACTCAAATTCAAAAAACCATATCTGTATCCGCTCCTGGGCGTATATGGATATTCGCACATGCTCTTAAACGGATACGGATATTTTACGGATATACCGTGTCCATTTGCATCCCTAATTATACGTCCTCGTAAAAAATGTGTGCTACTGAAAAAAACAATCGAGAAGAGATGTAGAAATACATTTATGTAAGAAAGGATTTGTGGAACAACATAAGTGTTGGTTTAAACATAGAAAGATCTTTTAAAGTCATGGGAAAGTTGCTCTTGTTAGTATAGATTCCATTGTAGACATAGTGATGGATGTGGCAAGTCCTGAATTTGATATGTTCGCTGATGAAGAACCACATAGAGAGTCTCAAGAGCTTTATGAGTTGTTAAAAAAGGCAGAGAAGCCATTGTGACCAGATTGCAATAATTACACAAAGTTATCAGCAGTGTTTGAGTTATTGACTTTGAAGATCGACTACAATATGACAAATAGCTGTTTTGATATTATGATAGGTAAAATCAAGAAAATGTTGTCAAAAAGTAATTAATTGCAGAAGAACTACTACGAGGTGAAGAAGATGAGAAAGATGGGGTTGGTAGAGGTGAGGATTGATACTTGCTTAAAACATCATATCTTGTACTACAAAGAACACGAAGAAAAATTAGAGTGTCTAGAATATTACAAGCCTTGTTACAAAAATAACTCAAAAACACATGTAACTTAGAAGGTGCTTTGTTATTTTCCTTTAGCACTGAAACTGAAGAGATTATACTATTGCAGAGAGACTGCAAAAGATATGCCTTGGCATGCAGTTCATACATAGAACTTTGATATGGAGCACTCTTTTGACACCAAGTGTTGGCAAGTCTTGAAGGACTCCTTCCCTTCATTTGTTGTTGAAAATCGTAATATTGTTGTCGGTCTTTCTAATAATGGATTTAATCCACATGGCAGAGGAAAAGATTATTCATGTTAGCTTGTCATGATCACACCATATAATCTACAATAAGAGGTCATACATGTTTTTGTCTTTACTCATTTCTGATCCAAGTCATCCAGGAAAATACAATAACGTGTACTTGAGGCTTCTTGTAGATGAGTTGAAGATACTTTGGGACACTAGGGTTGAGACATATAATGCAAGCAAGTAGCAAACTTTCAACATAAATGTTGTTTTGCTTTAAACTATAAGTGATATCCTTGCATATGGGATGTTGTCTAGTTGGGGTACACATGAAAAGATGAACTGTCTTTATTATATGGAACACACAAAGTTAATTTAACTTCAATATAGTTGCAAGCCGTGTTTATTTTGCTGTCATCGTCAATTCTTGCCCATGGACCATCCATATTGAAGACAAAAGCAAGCTTTTAAGAAGAATAAAGTCAAACTATCTAACTCACCGCCTAAGTTATCGAGAGAGCAATTATTTAGTCAACTGTCAAAGTTTGAGCAAATCATTTTTGAACATGATGTTGGTCCACGAACATTAGATGGATTCGCAAAAACTCACAATTAGACGACGATCAGCATATTCTATACCATATTGGTCTAAGTTCTTAATTATGCACAACTTAGACGTCATGCACATCAAGAAGAATGTATTTAACAATGTGTTCTACACGGTATTAAATGTTAATGGCAAGAAAAGGACAGAGAATGCATGTAGACATTTGAAGTTGATTTCTAATCGTAAGGACTTACACCTAATAGAATATGTCAATAAAAAAACTACAATGATAAAGGAAAAGTACACACTCGATAAGAATTAGATAAAGGTAGTGTGTGAGTGGGTCATCAACTTCAAATTTTCATACAGATATGCATCAAATATATAAAAATTTGTGGATCACAAGAAATATACTTTTAAGGGAACGAAAAGTCAGGATTGTCACGTGTTTATGGAGAAACTGCTTCTCTTTGCATTTAGAGGTTTGTCGCTTAAGCCCATTGTAGACATACTAATAGATCTAAGTAAATTCTTCAAAGCCATTTGCTTCTCCAAATTGTCTATAGAAGACATCGAGACTTTAAAGGAAAATATTGTTCTTATATTGTGCAATCTTGAGAAGATATTTCTGCTTATCTTCTTTGACTCGATGGAACATTTCATAATCCACTTGCCTTACAAAGTCAAAGTGGGTGAATTAGTGTAATATCAATGTATATATCTTTTCGAAAGGTATATGTTATGCTAAAGAAAGTTTGTTTCTTTTTGTTAACGGGAGCACTTTTATCTAATTTATCCACATTTTTAATAGGTACATGTTTTTCTTTAAACGAAAAGCTTGGAATAAAAATAAAGTGAAAGGTTCAATAAGTACATAATATATCTACGAAGTGGTTGTCACTTTTTGTTTAAGATATTTCTCATCAGAAATTGAAACAATGCATAATTGAGCACAGAGTAGCGATGATATGGTAGTTGAGGAACAAAACGATATACTTTTTATCTTTTGTTCTAGTGCTCATCCTTTTGGAAAGGGAAAAGAACGTCTACTAATCTAGAGTGAGAAAGATGCTGCAGAGTTATATGTTATTGATAATTGCGATGAAATCGAACCCTTTGTCGAGTATTTTAGCTATCTTTCTCAATATGTCTATTCAATAAATTTAAATAATATATTATCTTACTATGTTCAAATTTTCAAGTGCAAGCAATTTAGAGAACAATTAGTGGTTCATTGTCTTAGTCTAAAAGATGATGATATCATGGAATTATTCTGGAACACATTTTTTGAGTGATTTAGAAGTCATGTAAACTAACTCGATCCTAGTTCTAAGCAAAAATTTTTAAAAGACTTAACTTATGGTCCTATTTTCAAGAAAAGTTGTATGGAGCTTGCTTTACAAATAGGTATCGATTTCACACACCAGAATTTGGTGGGAAAATGACTGTATGGAGCTTGCTTTACAAATAGGTATCGATTTCACACACCAGAATATGGTGGGAAAATGACTACTCAAAATTCAGGAATTATGGTGAACGGATCTTGTTATAGAGAAGACCATATTGATTATTATGGTATCTTAAAAGAGATCCTCGAGTTGGAATATTCCAATGTAAATAAAGTGATGTTGTTCCTTTGTGATTGGTATGATCCTAAAGTAAGTCATACATGACATTAGACATGATATTGAAGATGTTATACTAATAAATATTTGAGGAGATTCGAGTATGTTAGCTTCACAAGCAAATCAAGTCTGTTATGCACCTCAAGTTTCAAGAAAGATGAATCTTTCAGTGTGTGACCATGCCCAGCTCGAGGATCCAGTGTAGGGTCGTGCCAGAGGCTGAGGAGGCCACAACCATGTCAGAATGGTGAAGGCGCAAGATGGGATAAAACAGAAAGAAAAAGGAGTCGCCACCTAGTCTTTTAAGGGAAAGACAAGGAAAACCACACACAAACCACAAAAAGTGAATGCAATAGATGCGAACATGGATGGCCAGATATCTACTAACCAGAGGATAGGAAGGAGTCCTATTACGAAAGGGGAAGGTGTTAGGCACTCCTGTACGTCCGAGAAACTCGGTCTTTCTAGTCTGATTCGCTTGCTAGAGACTGAATGAATGTTTGCTATGCTCAGATTGTGCTCTAATCTTGCTAATATGAATGTCCAGACAAGACTAGATGGATGTATGAGATGGTACGCGAAAACTGCGAAGAAATCCACATGAAATGATGAAATCACAAAATACGATAAGACAAAGAAAATCAAATGAAATAACGAGGTTTTGGGCGAGAATGACTCATAAAATCACATAGGTCTCAAGAATGTTAAAAATGCAACTGACTCAAATCATCTAAGTCAAAGAAAACATCACGGAAATCAAGATGAAAAAACTGCAAAGAAGTCCACATAAAACAGGTAAACTATGCCATGTGAAGAAATTCACATAAAATGATGACATTTTTGGAAAGAATACTCTGGAAAACCACACTGACATCAACGGCATTAAAATTGCAATAAATCCAAATCATTAGAAACATGGAAAACACCACAGAAATTGAGATGGAAAAATTGCGAAGAACTCCACGTAAAATGGGTAAACTGTGACATGGGAAGAAAATTACATAAAATGAAGATGTTTATGGACAGAATGTCCAGGAAAATCATACAGACATCAAAAAGATCAAAAGCGGGGTCAACCCAAATCATCAGAATCACGGAAAAAGTCGTGAAAATCAAAAAGGGAAAATAATCCGTGATGGGGCCAATGTCGGCCTTCAGGCCTGTTAATGTACGCCCTTGGGTGATGAAATCCCAATCAAATCGAAAAAGTCCGAAAATGTGGAATAAAGATAGTTAAATCGAATATGAAACGAAAGAATCTGAAGACAGGTAGGAGAAAAATCCATGGAAAAACACATGAGATGCAGACTTATATAAAAAGGATGGACTAATGTGCAAATACAGCGAAAACTACGTAGAATGTATGAAAATGTACTTAAATGGGTAAATGATACTAAGGAATGATTTGGACAGAGATTATGCATGACTTGGTGCAATAATTAACATGCATGTGCATGAGTTGATGTCACAGGGGCAATTTGGTCATTTCAGTGGTAAAATGTGATAAATGCATGTATGGGGGATAATGCATGGTCTAAGATATGCCAAAATGTATGCAAGATGTCAAGAAAAAAGAAAACATGCAAACGAAAAGGTCTTAAAAATAATAAAACGATGTAAACACAATAAGGAACAAGTATAAGGATCAAAACGTAAAATTCATAGAAAAGGAGAAAATCTAGATTAAAATACATTCAGAGACTTCTATCCTAGTGTGTAGATGAAGGATCAAAGGAAAATGTGGCACTGAGATGTATGAGAATAGCACCTAGATAATTTCATGAAAACTCATGGTCTAATGTGCAAAATTCACACAAAGGGACAAATCATGGTTAAAATAAAGTCTTATCTTAATGCTAGGATGAAGGATTTTAAGAAAATGTGGCTCTGTAGTGTGACATGTGTGAAAATTGTACTTTTGGTAGTTTCTTGAAAATTCAGGGTTTACTGTGCAAAATTTACACATAAAGTGCAAATCTGATTGAAATGCGGAATCAAAAGTTCATTTATATTGCAAACATGGTTTTTCGATGAAAACTTTATTCAAGTGATGATTTACAAGCACATGTGATTAATAACTGTGAAACATACCAAAATGTGATTTAAAATGCAATTAAAACAATGATTATTGATTTAAGAAAGATTCAGGGGTCTAGATATAAATGTTCCTGTCCAGAAAATATCATAGATTGAGTTCAATGGCTAACTTGCAAAATTTTAGGACCAAAATGTGATAAAAATCAAGTTTTTTACATGATTAGTGCAATTATGGATGACTTTAAAGTTACGAATGCAACTTGTACAAAGAAAATTCTTTTCAAGGAACTCTAGGGGCAAAATGCAAAATTCTAGGACTTAATTGTAAAAGAAACATGACTTTAGGGACTTAAGTGTGATAAAACATGCATGAATTAAACTGAAAATGGGATCACAAATTAAATAGGATAAAATGCGCAATATTGACAATGCAATTTTTAAAAATGGAGAATACAAGGGTTAAAAAATAAATTTCTAGGACTCAATTGCAAAGAAAACATGAATGCAGGGGTCTAAATGTGAAGAAACAAACATTTATGAGACTAAAAATGAAATTAAAACTTAAACAGGACAAATCATGCAATATTTACAGGAATAATAAAGGAATAAAACTTATTTAAATTTTCAAAGGTTTAAACACAAAAACACAGGACCTAAATGTAATGATTTAACGACCCAAGAGTAATAAAAAAGGACCTGGATGTAAGAAAGGACCGGGATGTAAAAAAAAGGACATGGATGCAAGATTCGAGGACCTAAAAAGAAATTCCAGGGACCTAAATGTAATGATGTCCCGGACCTACGTGTAATTAGCAAAAACTAAAAATATTTTCTTAAATCCCGCTGTTTCAAAGATCACCGGTTGATCGCCGGCACGGACTCCGGCAAGCCTCCAACGGCGTTGTGGCGGCGTGCAGGCGGTAAAGGTGGTTGGAGAAGTTTGAGGGACGGGTGGCGTTGCCTCCGGTAGCATCAGGTAGACTAGGGGGTGCTTGAGGTACTCTCCTTGTGTTGGTGCTCCGATGGCCTGCTCTAGAGGTGACGGGGAAGACGACGGCGACTCGACGGCTCTCTGTAGCGACAGAGAGCGGCATCCAAGGGCTGAGGGAGTTTCAGGAGACCATTGCGAGCTTTCCAGTGGCTTCGGAGGCGACGAGGGCTACTAGAAGCCTCTTCTCGTTCGACTCGCCGGAGAAAGCGACGGTAGGCTCCGGCGATCATCGAAGATCGTCGGTGGTGGATCGGTGCATGGTCGCAGTGGTTGGGTGAGGCACATCCTGGAGGCTGTGTGGAGGTCTGGGGACCTCTGGTCCGCCCCTCCTGGTTGGTTCTCCGGCAACGACTCCGATCGTCTTCCTCGGTGAGGTCGAGCAATGCTTCGTTCGCCTGGGCTGCTGTGAGGCTAAAGGAGGACTTGGGGAGTAAGAAGAAGTGTCGACGAGTGTTCCTACATGCCTATTCCTAAGGGCTACTGGGTGAATCCCCTTCCCCATCTAACTCGTCGGAGATGGGTTCCGGTGAGATGCAGCGGCGACGACGGTGGTCGTTCTGTCACAGGAGGTCAAGAAATCCTCCTCTGAGCGACGGAGGCTCAAGGAGGGGGAGGGAGGAGATAAGGGGAGGCGTCGAGACCTCGTCCCGAGTCGAAAGGCCACCGGCCTCACCTCCGGTGGTGAACCCACCATCAGAGAAGAAGGAGACGGCGCGACTGGGGGTTGTCTCCGGCGAAACACAACCAGAAGGCTAGGGGAAGACTCTATAGACCTAGAGGGATGTTGAATCAAAGCTAAAAGGGAAGGAAATACCTGGAACGGTTGGGCTATCCACTGGCGAGGATCGACGACGGCGCTCCTCTAGACCCATGGCTCTAGTGGCGGTTCAATGAGGCTTCAGAGTTGCAAAGGTGATGGAGGAGAAGCTCCGGATATGGTGAAAATGGCTGGGTGGTCTGGGGTTCGAATGGGTGCTCTCTGTCTGTTATTCTGAGTGCCTTCTCTTTGTCCCTTCCTCCGTTCTCCTCCCCTGCCTCTGGGTGGTTTCTCAAGCTTTAAAAGAGTGCAGGATGTGGTTGGGGCCATGGTGTCGTGGCTGGCAGTTGGCCAGCTCGTGAGGAAGGAGGGAGTTGGTGAGATGTTTGCGGGGAGGAAGAAGGCATTATGAATTTATTTTTGTGTTTTTTAAGTTTTCAATTAGATGTGGTTTGGGCTTAACGAGCCTGATTTTGGGCTTTTTGCTTTTTTTGTTTTAGGTTTTTGTTGTTTTAGGTTTTAGGATTTTGGTTTTGTATTAGGTTTTGATTTTTTTGGGTTTTAGGTTTTAAATTAGGTTTTTGATTTTGATTTAGGTTTTAATTACTTGGTTTTAGATTAAAATTTTTAGGAATCTTGTTTTTCTTTTAGGGTTTTTGTGTTTTAAGGTTTAAGGATTTTAAAGTTTTATTTAACTTAGGTTTTTTTGTGGTTTTAATTAAATTCTTTGATTTTATGATTCAAGGATTAATTAATTAACTTCAAATTTGGGTTTTAATTGTTTTAGGGTTTTTTTAGAGTTTTGGATTTTTATTAGAGTTTTTAGTTTAAATTAGGTTTTTGGTTTTTAATTAAGGGTTTTTTGGATTTAATTAGAATTTTGGGTTTAATTTGGGGTTTTTTGATTTTAATCAAGGTTTTTAGTTTAATTAGGGTTTTTTTGGATTTTAATTAAAGTTTTGGGTTTAATTTGGGGTTTTTAACTTAATTAAGTGACTTTAGGGTTTTTTTAGGGTGTTGAGTTTAATTTAGGTTTTCCCCTTGAATTTAAATGGATTAATGTGGTTTAAATGGATTTTATTTGATTTTGACCTTAATTAGGGTTTTCACTTGATTAATTAGGATTTTAAGTGGATTTTGTTTAATTTTGACTTTAATTATGGTTTTACTTGATTAATTAGGATTTTAAATGTTTTTAGGTGGATTTTGTTTAATTTTGGTTATACTTAATTGATTAGGGTTTTAAATGTTTTAAAGGAATTTTATTTGGTTTTGATTCTTAATTATTGGTTTTTGCTTTGATTAGGTTAGAGTAGGCTTGTGTGGGTTTAGGTTTTGGTGGAGTTAGGGTTTAGGAGTGGTGGTTGCAACCAGAGCATCTTCTAGAGGAGCCTACTGCCAAGTGACTACAAAATTGGGGTGTCTATACAATGTAATGAAGATCAAAATACATGCCTACATTACTATTAATCGGTGATACTACGAATAACGAGTTTGAAGGTTTGTATCAACCTAACAACGAGCTTCCACAATCGATAGTTGTAGACCATACTCTAGATCAAGTCTCTATAATTCTATCAAATTCAGTATTGTGACATGTTGAGAATGAAGAAAGAATGTTTGTAAAAGATGACGGTGACAACGATGAACAAAATGAAGAAGAAGCGAGTATTGACTATAGTGATGAAAACTAAGGAGATTTTATTATGATTTTGGTATATATCTTCTTTAATTTCCTTTGTAAACTCCTTTTGCACTTACATTCTATAGATATATACTTATAGTGAAACATTAATCTGTTATTTAAATTTATTTTTGTTTCTGAATGTTGATATATATCAACTTATTAAGATGATATAGAAAACTAACAACTTAGTTTCAATTTAGGTTCGTCATAGCTTTCTTATTGAGCATTGTTGTCATTCTTGTACTTATAAGTACCATCAAATAATTTGTTTAAATTCAGATATGATATTCATTTTGGTATAATGTTTATCTAGTAAATTACATGAATCTTACATGAAATTTTTAATGTATTATTTACGGTATTAGATGGTCGGATTTGGTAGAAGCGGTCCATGCTCAAGTGGATCTAGTGTACGTGGCTCATCGGAGGATCGAGGGATCGATTCTAGTGCTTACACGAGTGCTCAATTACTCTAGTTTATTCGTTCATTGGGTCTGACACTACCTCCGACCACTACTATTGAGGCTCCTACCTCTTCTCTTGTGATTAGGCATAATATTACTCCATAGAGTAGTGTTGCATGTCATGCCCAGCCTGAGTCTCCTCTTCCAGCTGCAATAGGTAAATAATACCATGAAATTATAGTTTTTAAGTCTTTATAATAAATATAATTACCGACAAATGTATAATTTGATTAATAAATAACAAAAACAAAAAGGAAGTTATGCTCAAGTTTCTCATGGAATACGACCTCTTTTGGAACTTGACTCAAATGGATAACTTATTTTTTTCTTAATTTAGTGTTAGTGAACATGGAATATCTTTTTTTTTTCTATACTTAACTTGATTTATTTGCAGTAATTTCAAGAGGAGTAATAGAATCTCGTCAGAAATCACAAAAAAATTTAAATCTTATACTTCGACCATCAAATACTGGTGGTTGCATTTGCATTCGAATGAGAAGACAAACTATTTGATGTACTATTGGTAATAAGTAATTTCTATCTTTATCTTTAATTTAAACAATTTGTATATTAAATTAATAATGATGGTGGATTTAAATAAATTCGATTGTCAATCTCACGACTCCAAACAACTAGCATAGTGGTGTCGCTCAAAATTTAAGGACTAATAGGGAAAAATCTAAGCTCTACCAGACCATTTCACTAGATCAAGGTCATGAACGACACTAAAACACAGCTCTTCCCGAGCCCAACTCCACAAATTCTTGGTTGGGAGTCCCTTCTGGACACAAAATTGATAGGATTCAATACGGGGGAAGGAGGTAGAAGAGATGGAGGATCATACACAACACTAGGTTTTACGTGGTTCAGCCTAAGTCTACTCCACGAGCGTCTTCTGGTGGTTTCACTAGTTTTCTCACACACTGTTACAAGGTTACAACACTTATTTATAGTGCAACATTAGGGCACAAATCACCCCAAAGACTTATCAGACCCAATAGGCCCAATAAGGATACATACACTTGTGAAGACTTAAACAGTCTCCATACTAGAGTAATCCTAACAATCTCCCACTTGGAGACTGTTACAGACGTATGCTCGCTCACCAACCTTGTAACCTTGCCACCACGCCACTCCTCCATTTTCAAGTAACTTGGAGGCCGACTAAGGC
>JAMKQA010018986.1:0-13044 GCA_024699735.1 Posidonia australis
ATTTAGCGAGCACTTACCGACGAGTTACCGACGAGTTACGAGGATATGGCGAGGACCTTACGAGGACATATTTCCTCGTAATGTCCTCGCTCTATATGGACGAGCACATTGCGAGGGAAAATCCTCGCAGTATTGATTTAACGATGTACGTAGCTACGAGGACAATTATTCCTCGCAAAGTCCTCGTTATACTGCCTAGCGAGGAGTTTGCGAGGCTTTTGCGAGGACGTTGCGAGGAACATTGTCCTCGCTAAACGTCGATTTTGTTGTAGTGCACAGTCGTATCTGGCAATTGGTTTCATTGGAACCTCATACTCCTACCATGTTGTCGTCACCAACCCCCGTGGTTCCTTAACACATTATTAGTGTTCCATTTTCAAAACTCTTTAAACTTTTCTTTTCAAAACCATTTCTATTTTATTCTTTTCGTTGTAGGAATCTATTTCCATGCAACAATTGACCCTCCATTGGGGTCTCGACTCAATTCATGAAAAGCCATGTGTTTTAAATTCACAATTGGGTCTCATGCCCAAAAACCACACATGATCAACCATTTTATTCATTTATAGGGTCTAAAACCCAAAATCATGCCCAAATCTATTTATTTGGATTTCACATTCCTCCATGTCATTACATAGAGAAAACATCATTTACACATGCTTAATGTCCATTTAAAACCTTTTATTTCCATCATTTATACCATTAATTCATATGGGTCAGGGGGTGAAATCGGCAGACCGAATTCAAATTCGGTATACCAAAAGTTACTGATTCGGTATACCGAAACCCCCTGTTTCGGTCGACCGAAGGTCTTCAGTCTACCAAAATCAAGCACTCCTGTACAAATTGACAGGGATTTGGTATGCCGAATCCAGTTTGGCATGTCGAATCTCTCGTGCTCTGTACACGGCCTCAACCAATAGATCATTCGTTCGTCGGAAATGGGAGTCCCGATCGGACCTCCCAAACACACATCACAAATCATCAATAAATCATGGGGTGTAGACCCTTGAGTCTACTTCAAAACCCCTCAAACCATTCCTCAATCCATTAACTATGTGATTCATACGAAAATCACAAAGGAGAAGAGCTCAGTTTAACCTATTATAGCTTACATCCCACAAATCCATACGAATCCACTAAAATCCATCCTAACCACATGATCTCTACATGTTCATGCTATTTATCACATTCACATCCATTCTATGATTTTTCTACGATTTTACATGCATTTTATCTCTAATTCGTACATTTAACATGATCTACTGGAAGCATGTAAACGAGCAAGGAGATGGGCCACGTACCTCGACTGACAGTCCGGCGATCTTCCTTACTCCCCGACGAGTCTCCACTCGCTCCGACGAAGCCTCCTCCACCGGCAAACCCTGTGCATCGAGCTCTTTTCCTCTGGCTTGTGGACCTCCCTTCCTTTCTCTCTCTCTCTCTCTCTCTCTCTCTCTCTCTCTCTCGACTGCAGTCCTTCCAGCTTCCCCTCCTTCTTATCCCCTCCTCCTCCCACATGACGCTGGCCACCCATCACGTCGGAGGAGACGGGGCGGCATGAGCCAGCGTCTCCTGGTGGGAAAGGGGGGAGAGGAAGAAGACGGGATCGAGTGGCTCGTGAAGGGAGAGTAAGAAAGAAAAAGAAAGAGAGAAAAGAGAAAAGGATGGGTACGCAAATCGAGACGACTGTGCATCCTCAAATTGGACTCCACATTGGTCCCAAATCACAAGCAAGTGCACTGAAAGCGAACCACAAGCTCACACATCCAAGAATTAACAGATTATCCGTTAATAAACCATTTATACAATATTACAATTAATTACACGATTTATAAATAAAAATGGACAATTATGCCCAAATGTCACAAGAAGGAAGTGCACATAATTTCAAGGTTCTCAATCATGTAATATATAACCCCACATATAAGTTTCTAATGCATCGGAATGGTTAGTATTTGTATAATTTAAAACAAAGAATCCATCACACTACAACAATTTTAAACTAACAATTCAATCTTCTTCTTCTTTATGAGTTCAAACAAATACCATCTTTTGGATTCTGGGTATCCAAACAGAAAAGGATTTTTAGCACTCTACAAAAACATAAGATATCATATTGCAGAATTTCAAAATGTTGGATCGAGAGGAAGCAATGAAATATTCAATAGTTTGCATTCTTCCCTTCGAAACCTAATTGAATGTGCATTTGAAGTATTGAAGAAAAAATGGACTTTATTACAAAAGCTTTGCAATTTTTCATTCCCTAATCAAGTTAAAATAATCATTGCTGCAATTGCACTTTATAATTTCATTATTGAGCAAAGATTGATAAATGAAGTTTTAGAGACGTTTCTTACCCCACAAGACTTACAAGATTTATAAGTTCCATTGGAAGCAAATGGAAATGTTGACCATGTTGCTTTTAATGACTATGAAATGGGACACGATAATATTCATGAAGAAATTATGATGGTCAGAAATGGGAGATGCTAGTAGTTTTTTCAATAAGGTCTCGAACTTGTATTATTTTGTAATGTTATTATTTGTATTATTCCATATGGTATTGAGCTATTAGTGATAATATTCGTGAACAAATCATTATGCATTGTATTTGTTCTTTTGTAATGAATTTGAATGTGCTTTTGCCATTATTTCTTTATTGTTCATTTGTTATTTTGTAATGGATTTAAATGTGTTTTTGCTATTATTTCTAGAGTGTTTATTTGTTATTCTATAATGGATTTGTATGCCTAGAACTTCTTATGTAGTTTATCCACACGTTAACTATTATTGAAATTACATTTCAATCAACTATTTCATCTTCATTTAGATGGATCCAGTGTTAAATGATACAGTCAAGAAAAAGAAAGCAAAAGGGAAACAACCAACAAGTAATGATGTACAAGGCTATGAAGTGAAGGCAATTTAGTTCGAGCAAAACTATACTACTTAGCTAACAATTTGTCTAGAATAGATGAGGGATGAGAACAAAAAGATTGCAACATTAGTTGCACAGGAATTCACAAACTTAATGAGGAAGTTTGAAGAAAGAACCAGTTTACATTACACCCGTGCCTAATTCAAGAATCATTGGGACTCAATTCGTCGAGACTGGCAAGGTTGGACAGCATTGGAGCGTAAGACAGGACCTAGTTTCGATGGGGAGACTATTGTCTAAGATGACAGATGATGGAAATTATTTGTAAATGTTCATAATTCTTATTTTTGTAAATTTTGTATTTATTCATTATACCTTAGCATACATTAACAAATGTTATTGCTCCTTTTTTTTAAATGTGCAAAGATATCTTGCGGCAAAGAATTTAAAGATGGTCATGTGTTGTTGCATAGAGATAAGTTGGACCTTCTTTTCAAAGGAAATGCAACAACAGGTAAATGTGTCTTTGTCCAAGGAAATAGTGTAAATGAAGGCAACATGACATGCCTACAAGAAGAAGTAGAGTCTGAGGAAGTAAAAGATGCGGCTACAACACCCGTTAGTATTGACGAACCTGAGACAAATTCGATTGTAACTAAAAGTAACAAGAGAAAGTGTCAATAAAATACAATCAAGCATGGAAAGAGTCCTAGGTCCACAAGAATGTCTAGTCTGCGTGATTCATTGAACAAGAAAATGGACTTGGAGAAGAAATTTATCGATCATATCAAATATGATATTGAAGAAAACAAGACTAACAAAGCAAGAAAGAAAAAGTATTCAATGAGTTGCTGCAATGAATTGTTGGAAGAAGCAGGTATATTGAGAAATAGTATAGAATTTATGTTTGTTTCACAATTTTTCACAAAGCCAACAAACTAGGAGTTGTTCGTGGACATGGACGATCCTGAAGAAAGAGTTCGTTGGACACTTTGGATACATGATAGATTGAAGTAAATATATATAGACAGCCCTAAACTATTAGATATTTGCTTTAACTAGAAGAATTGTCGTAGACTAAGGTATTATGTAGTAAGTTATTGGACATACTTCCTTAGACTGAGGTCTTGATAATTGATGTAGGGTGAGGTGTCTATTTTGCAATAGGATTTTTTAATGCTTGTTTAGACTTGCGTTACTATTTTTTCTTGTCCATGAACTTTTATTTGAGCAATGTTTGTAGTAGGAACAAATGTTTATTTGAGAAGGTTTATTTCATATTTGGGGATAATTGTGATGTATTTGAGAAGATGCCAGGATGTGATAATTGTGATTGATGCCCTAATTCCATGGAGTTGAAGCCATTTCTATATTTGTTTCCCACCTTTTACCATGGCAGATTTTCTCAGAGCCATTGTTCATTGTATGTAGTGTAGCCAACTGGCGCAACTTGATCATATATTTGGAAATACAATTTTTTTAGTGTGATGTGTGCCATCACTACATCTCCTGTTTGAAGAAAAAAGTTGCTTGTAGATTAAACTGTGAACTTTTTTGAGCTCATTGATTTTGACTAGCCTGAGTGCGTCATTGACAAAATAAGATGCTAGGTGATAAATTTTATAGTTGATGTCTGTTGAATGAGACTTCAAAATGTGAACCTTCCAATTATTCGAAAGGAAGTGAGAACTTTCCATATGGCACGAGCTAGACTAATTCCTATAAATTGTGGGTTGAAACGCTGAAAATCATCTTATCAAGGATGATAATTGTGCAGTCCCTAAGAAAA
Organism: Posidonia australis; assembly: GCA_024699735.1. Lineage (NCBI taxonomy): Eukaryota > Viridiplantae > Streptophyta > Magnoliopsida > Alismatales > Posidoniaceae > Posidonia > Posidonia australis. The sequence goes on from JAMKQA010018986.1 coordinate 4,671, forward strand.
TGATCACTTGTAAATTTCTTCCAACAGCAGAGAGAGCAAATGAGTGGAGCCTTATCCCAATGGCTAGTTTAGCACCGGTGCTAGCAGGACACACATCGCGCAAGTCGCAGGTTGTCATTGACTATTGGCGATCTTGTAAGAAAATATTCATCTACATGAATTGCATACTCCGTCATGCATCTTTTACTTGCAAATGGAACGTTAAGATATCAAGAAAGCAGAAGGAATCATTCACCTTCAAGCACCAAGCCTTCTGTTACATTTTTGTTTGCGCAGTCACAAACGGCAGTCACACTTTTACTAGCATATATTTGCAGACAGAATGCTGAACTTAGTTTTGTATGAATATTTTGTTTTGTCATGGCATTGCCTCTAATTAAAGTTGAACAAAAGAGCACCACATAGAGATTTCAAAGCAAACTAAATTTTCAGCGTCATTGTATTTGTTTACGAGGTCGTAAATAAAGAATGAAGCAAACAGTTTTCTGTTAGTATCAAATGCATGAATGAAACTCAAGAGGTCCACAACATCACATACAATTACCTGTTAATGACAAAGAAGATCCACACAACAAAGAATTTAGGATAAGGAAGATTCAAATGTCACGTAACAAAGAAGATGCACATTAAATCCATGTTAGGATAATTGTCACTGTCAAATACAAATAGCATAACTTGAATTTTGGTAAACATCACATAATCATATATCTACATAATCACATCCGAAGACAATCACATAACCAACTTCAAATTCCTTGTTGATGCTGATGTCTTGATAATCCTTCTTGGTAAATTTCTCTTCATTAGGGAGTAGGTTAGCCTCACAGTTGCATAAGTAATTGACTTTAAGTTTCTTGTCGATGTCAATTTAGTCGTCTTTGTCATCAAACTCTAGGAAGTAACATATATTTGTTGCTTGTTGGATAAAAAACACACATCATTGACTTTAAAGTATAATAGTAGACATTTACGAAAGAAAACAAGTCATTTAAAAAAACTTACACATTCAAAGTACCTAAAAGATGGATTACGATTTGGATCAAGTGTACGATAACATGTGATATTTCCACAATGACACTTCTTCTTTAGCTCAATTGTGAGTGTTTCTTTCACCTCATCGACAATTATCCCACAATCATCCAACTTCCTATAAATAAAAATACAAATATAATTAAAGTCACCTATTTCATATTACATAATCACAATCCACTTTTTTGAAATTGAAATATTGTTTACATATTGATATCTTCATTCACACAGTCATATTAGTTTGCCATATAACAATGGTTCTCAGCTTGGTCACTTGTCATATTAGTTTGCCATATAACATAGAAATATTGGTTTAAGGCATGCTGTTTCTTAGATTTATCGCTTTTATAGTTGGGAATTTGGGTTTGCATTATTTTTAATAGTATAAAATCCCATAAAAAATACCTACTTCACCATGGTTAAAGTCCACTAATATAAAATACCGTAGATAAATAGCTTGCCATTTTTTGAATGCATAAATCCAAGTTTGCCATTTTTTGATTGCATAAATCTAGTTTGCCATTTTTTTAGTAAAGGATTTACCAAAAAAAAAAAATACTTGGTGTAGACATCCCGATTTTGAGGTAACTCATAGATGAACTTTCCAAATGTTGCTTTGGATGTGGCTAACCCTTGAATCCTATTAGCTAAACTAACCAAAACCCATAGCAGGCCCGCAGCCCAACTAGAAATCCAGACAAGTAGGGGAGAGTACCTAGCTAGCACACCTACCTGGCACACCTGGCTAGCACACCTACCTAGCACACCTACCTAGCACACCTACCTAGCACATCTACCTGGCACACCTAGCTAGCACACCTAGCTAACACACCTAGCTAGCACACCTACCTGGCACACCTGGTTAGCACACCAAACTGGCGCACATACCAGGCGCCCAACCATTTCTCAGGCTGTTGGCTGCTGGCTTTCCACCTCCCATGGCTGTTACCTCTACCAGCGAATATGCCATTGAATCTTTCAGGCTTTTCGTCTATGAGGCTCCTTGCTTTCCTAGGAGTTACCTTTGAAAAATCCCTATATATAGATCCCATAGGCAACCATTTGAAAGGGCTGATCATCTTGAAAGATAAAGACACACACAGCTACACTAGCCTTCTCTAAAATTCTGCAACTATCCACTTGAACTCTCAAGCTTTTCCTTGCATCTAGAGATATTCTCAGTCCTTCCAAAGCATCAAGGAACTTATTATCTTGGGTCTTTCTTTTCTTTCTTGAAGGAACATCTTGGACAAGGTAGGCCCTTCCCACTTTTCCTTTAAATTTTTACTCTTTTGCAATGAAATAAAGCATGCTAGAAATTCCACATGTATGGTCTGATTTTCCTGTGTTTTCATGGGATTTCTATGATGAATTTACTTGTCCTCTTTGCAAGATGCTCCATGCAAATCTACATTTTTGTTTGCAAGCATGTTTACTTTGTTTCTAGCATAAAAATCTGCACTATATAGCCTGCATAAGCTAAGTTTTATTTGGGTCTACTTGTTTCATGCTTGTCCCTTTGCATTTTTGTATGCGTTTCTGCATGAATCTATTAAATCATCTTATTTTTAATCAAATGATAATAAGATGGCTTTGATCATATGCATCCTGTCATACTTTTTTAACATTCGCATGAATCAACCTGCATTAGTATATATCACCCATTTCTATCCAGGGCCAGATTCTGGATCAGATTGCAGTCTGATCCAGATTTCTTGGGGAGCACCAGAGTGGCGCACCTCTCCAGAGCACCACTCTGATGCACCATTCAGGAGCACCAGACTGGTCAGAGAGCAAAACATTCACTTTTGCATATCTGCTTGCATGGTTTTATGAATGATTTTGAGCCTGATTCTTTTACCGCTTGTTCTTTGATATTCCATGGTTTTTTTGCATGTATGTTTTCGGTTTAAAGCAAAATTATTTTCTAGTTGTTTTCTCCCTTTAGATAATCAGTCCTTGGTCAGAATCTAGTAGGCTGGTTGCACCTTACTCCTACATGGAGAGCCTTGTGCATCAGCCCATGATCTAGTGGCATGGCTGAATCTTGCATCTTTCATTTAGCATGCATAGAGTGTGATCTTGTGTGAGGCTACCAGCCCTTGAGCACAAGGTCCACAAGTCATTGCACTTGCATTTCTTTCATTTTTAAGGCATATTTTCCAAGTTTTGCGAAGGATTTTACATGACATGATTTTTTGGAATGCATTCATATGTGACTTTGCATTGCCTGGATTTCTGTATTTGCTTTGGCACATCTCTGGCCCACATAGGAGCACCTAGGTGGCGCACTAGACTGGAGCACCAGTCTGGCGCACCAAACAGGCGCATCAGCCTGTTTTCAGTAGCACACAGTAGATTTTTTATTTGGTTTAGCATGCATTCTCGACATGATTTGCTTCTGGATTTTTCCTGGTTTTCTTCCTTGACATATCAGGAAGGCATAGCTCTGCTTTTAACTATTTTTATGCATGTTAGATTGCATTCGGCATATAGTAAAGCAACGATGAAAAATCACTCGAAATATTTAGATCCTTGATCTATTTCTGCAATATCTTTGCATCAACACTTGACCCGACATCGAGTGATACTTCGGAGCACTAGGACACACCCCTGCACATCATGCACCCTTATTTAGCATAAGACACCAAGCACGACATGGCATATCGCCCTTGGATGTACAGCAAAGACTGAAAAGTCAACATTTCATAAGCAAACGAGAAACCAATAGAAGACCGATTTATCGGACGCACGAGGTGCCTAATACCTTCCTCGTGTGTAACAGTGTGTAACAGGGATCCTTACCCATTTCTGGTTAATGACCTGCTTTTCCATTGCATGATTTACATGTTTTATATGGTTTTCCTTGTCTTCCATTTTAATAGACTAGGTGGCGACTCTTGCATTTGTATTCTTATTTTTATTATTTTTGCCGTGACTTTGCCGACCCTCATGTATTTTGGCCTTTCGCGTCAAAATTCTCGAGGCCGTCGTCGGTATGGTTACACTTGGAGGATGACCCGATGGACATGAGGAACCACAAACCCTAGCTACCAAAGGAAAGAGGGGTGAGGTTAGACTATTACCTTGAAGGACGACCTGACAGATGACATTACCCAATGGAGGACTCACAACGACAGAGATGATCTCGTAATGACGGAGTCGAGAAAATGACGAAGTTCTCGCAACCTTGGATCATGGTCAAGATCTCACAAGGATGATGGAGAAGATCTCGTAACAGTGACAGCAAAGATCAAGATGCAACGATGGAGAAGATCTCTACCAATGACGAAGTTAAGCAGCAAAAGAGATGGGTGTTGGCAGAGAAGATGAGAGGCTGCACCAAAAGAGAAGAGAAGAGCCCTTTTTTGTGAGAAAAATGAACTAAAGGGTTTTTATAAATGCTCTTTTGTCTATTATAATGGCACAATCCTATACCCAAGTTTTCAACTAGTGAATGTACACATCAGCTGTTTTAAGAAGATAACATTTCTGATGTAAGTGTCAACTGATTTTGGAGATTTCTGTGAGTTGATATCTGATTGGTAAGTAGGTCATTAAGTCTACCAAATATTGGATTCTAATTGGATCTTCAAACTCGAGTCCACACTTATGGAAATTTTTAAATGTGAAATTAGGAAATCCAAATTATTTTCTGTGCATGTGGGATTCTGGATGTGATCTACTTCTTTGAATCTTATGATTTCAGCTATCTTTTTGGCATAATTGTCTTTTTTGTTGTTGTTGATGAAATTTTCCAAATTTATAGAGTACCAATTTTTCTATTTCCATGTATTTTCAATTGGAATATCTCCCTTCAGAAAGAAATTTTCTATTCAACATCTTTAAAAAGTATTTACTATTTTGCATCTGATGACAACATTATGATTTGCTCAGGCAACACTCCTTGTTTTTTGAACTTGTATTTTCCATGCATTTTACATCAAATGGCAGCATTAACCATTTGCTCGGGCAACACTCTTTCTTATTTGAACCTGTGTTTTTCATGCATTTTGCACAAACAACATTAACTGTTTGCTCAAGCAACATCTTTATAAAATATTTGCTATTTTCCATGTGTTTTGCATCTGTAGACAATATTAACCATTTGCATCTTCAGAAAGATGTGTTCTACCTGATCAAATGCAAGAATAAACAACCAACTTGATGACTGTATGGCATTTTTTTTCCTGAACCATGAATCTATGCCATTGTCAATCTTGTGAAGATACATGCTTTACTTGTTAAGTGTACCTTGTATCTAGTTTACTTTGTAATATATTTATATGTGCTCATTATAGGACTTGTATCACTAGATACATGGAATGATCGATTCATTTCTGTATTGGCTTCATTAAGTTAATGATATTGGCTTCACTAAGTTACCTTAAATACGAGCTATTATTTTCCATTTCAATTATGGTCAGAAAATAGATAGTGTATTGTATTATGTTTTGTATGATGATTGGCTTGAGACTTATATGAGGCATATTGCACAAGAAAAGAGGATGTTATTTTCCGTGAGTTAAAATGAGAGAGAGGTCAAGATGGTGATAAAAACAACAATAGTAATGTAGATAAAGATATTACTAATGAAGATAACATCAATACCAACATTATTATAATGAAGTTGAGGAAGAAACATTTCGTAGAGACGTACGTGAGAATAAGGAAATCCCATCCACCTCAGTTTCATTTCCAAATATACCACCATCACTAGTTGGTTCTTACTTTGAGAGAATGTTATGAAAAATGGATGGTGATGATTTCTTTATAATTAAATGTATCAAAGTGTTGAATAAATTACATTTGTTCACCGATAAGGAAATGGTTAAAATTGCATATCTTTTTGCACAAAGTAACATATCGTGAGACATTCTTGGCATTAACCAAAAGTCAATAGGAAATTTGGATGTCAGAAAAATTATTGAATTAGTCAATAAATCACTATTCTTATGTTTCATCATTAGTTTGTGATTTTTCTTCATTTAGTCGTGTCTCTTTCTTATGTTATATGATTGTGTTTTCATCCTAATTCATGTTTCTTTTACATTTGTGAGTTTCAAAAGATGAGATTTATTTCAATTAGTTTCTCATTGGGTTATAGTTTATATAAAATAACAATATTGTTGTATAGATTCTATGACTTGATGAGAATGTGGTGATTTTTTTTCCTCAGTTCATGTATGATGTCATGCATATTTACTTAAACTAAGGATGTTTAGATAATATCTTATCTTGAAGTAGTCATGAAATTATTCAATACAGATAATATTAGTTATAAAGTAGTCATTATACACAAATTCATAATTCATTTTTATAATCAAGTATAATATTGAAATTACAAACTTACAACAAGTAAACTACTTTCAACAAATCTTAACTCTAACTCGTATTTACTTCCCACGTTTTCTTCTATTACAATAGTCATACCACATTGTAAGTATTCTTTCACCATGACCTGCAAGTACTTCACAAACATATGCTACACCTTTTAGAACCAACATTTGGAGCGACATTCTTTCAATTTATAACATTTGAAATCATTATGTATTTTCATTTTTCTTCTTACGACGATTTCTTTGAAGTGTGCATTCATCATCCATATTGAAATGAAAAAGATAATGAACAAGAAAATGAAAATTTAAAGGAAAAAAAGAGAATTATTTTGATAAATATGATAATGATTATTCAAGTAAGCATTACAGTAGAAATATACAGGAACATAAAATCGTGAATCGGTCACTCACTTCTTTTTTTTGGATGAATGATGTATACCAAATCATGAAGCTGAAAGCTCAACAACATCTTGGATTAAAAAGCACAAACAATATTGATAGTTAAAAAAGGGATACTCTGCAATGCTGTTGTATGATGGTGAGATGAGCAGACAGCTCAGCTGTAGACCTATCCTCCATGTTACTGTGTTATAATGTATTCCTCCTTGTTCCGTCCACTATCACACTGATTTCATTTTGCTTAAGATCAACAGTAACGGTGTATCTCATGACAGAAAGTCTGTTCAGAAGGCATTTTTCAAAAAGTAGGACTTGCCATGTAGGAAGACACAGTATCACATTTCTATTGTTAAATACAGTATTGATCTCAGCGTCTTTCCTTTATGGCTGCTGAATTAAAAGTGAGGAACTCACCTACTGTAATGGTCCCTTTCATGCATCTTGACACGTGATGGACGAGCAGAAGTCATTTTGTGGATAAATTTTATACTGCTCGAAAGAGAGGAAAAGGGGAAATAAAAAGGAACTGCTGTGTGTTCTTTATTTTGATGGGAGAAAGCTAATATTTTAATTCTGTTGAATCGTTTTTACCTTTTTTTTGTTCTAATAATTCTATAATTTTTCATAAGCAGATGGTTTTTGCAAGCGATTTACAATCAAGAAATCTCCTACGACCACTGAAACCTGTGGGAGTAGATTTCCATGCCTCGTAAGCTGTTTCAAACTTGAATCTATCCTGGTTTCTTCAAAATTCTTTTCTTTAGACTCTAATATCTTTATATAGAATATGGAAATCTCTTACCTTTTTTTTTCGTTAAAAGTTTAATATGTATTTCATCGGCTTAAGGTCCGACAAGAAAAACATAGCAATGTATGCAATATTACAAAATTGAAGGCATCTGCCCGAAGAAAATATAAGTTCCAAAATTACACCATCAACAGGGAACTGCACTAAAGAAAGGCTCAGAGGCCCTCAGGTGGCACACTGCCTCTTCCAGGGTCAACAGGGGACAAAGAAGCAACACCTGGAGGCAGTCTAGAGGAAGAAGGAAAGGAGAGGCATGGAGCATCCTGTTGGATAGAGATGGCTGTCATAAAAGACCTCACCTCATCCTTTTCGAATCCTGCCAAAAGATTGTCTAACCAAAGGTTCATAAGAAACATAATTTCAGAAATAACATCAGTTGCAGATGAACAAGTATTCCTAAAAATCCTATGGTTTCTTTCTTTCCAAATCATCCAGAGGATGGCTTGAAGCAACATAAGATTTGGCAAAGTAATGAATAGTTCTGTCACATCTAAATGTCCAGGAAATAAAGGTGAGGAGAGGAAAAAATCCCATACTTTCCTGGCAAAAGAGCAATTCAGGAATAGATGATTATTATGCTCAATGCTGACTTGGCAAAAAGTACACAAAGGTGTCCCATTCCAGGATCTTTTTTGCAGATTTGCTTTAGTCAAAATTTTATTTTTAAGGACTAGCCAAGCAAACAATTTAACTTTTAAAGAAGTGGCAGCCTTCCAGATACACTTAAGAAATCTATTTCTAAATCCCCCATCATTTAAGATATTATATGCTGCTTTAACAGAGAAGGGCTGGTGGGAAG
>JAMKQA010018987.1:0-24242 GCA_024699735.1 Posidonia australis
AAACAAGGATTATTTTCCCCTTTTTGATTTTCTCGGATTTATCCCAATTTCCGCTATTTTGCGAGACGCTTTCCGAGAATTTCACGATTTTCCTCATCGCCCAAGGGCGTACAGTAAAGCGGCATTAACAATGCCTACATTCGACCCTCGAATTAATCTTTTTCTTTGATTTCTTTTCCTTTGCTTTAATTTGGCGTGTTTTCAATCATTCCATGCACGAGCATATAGAATAAGCAAGCATACGCATTTAGCAGACCATTGACAGTAGGAAACCTAGAAAGACCGAGTTTTCTCGAGCGCATGGAGGTGCCTAACCCCTTACCCATGCGTAACCAGAATCCTTATCCTTTCTCTGGCCTGCATTCACTTCAATCTTATCCATTAAGTATGGACCACACATGCATCTTGCATTTCATCATCTTTCTTGACTTTTCTCGTATTTTCCTGGTTTTCCTTGTCTTTCCATTAAAAGACTAGGTGGCGACTCCTGTTTTATTTGTTTTGCCGTGATTTTGCCGATCCTCGTGTACTTAGTCTTTCGGGTCAAGTATCGAGGTTGTCGTCGGCATGGTCACAGTACCAATACTAAATTTTTGATCGATTAAGAAATTTTTCAGTCTCTCATACCATGCCCTAGGTGCTTGTTTAAGTCCATATAAAGCTTTGTTCAATTTATAGACATAATCGGGACATGATTCATCTTCAAAACCAGGGAGTTGTTTAACATAAACTTCTTCTTCAATAACTCCATTCAAAAAAGCACTCTTCACGTCCATTTGGAAGAGTATAAGACCTAGGTGACTAGCATATGCTAATAACATCCTAATAGATTCTAATCTAGCTATAGGAGCAAAAGTTTCGTCAAAATCGATTCCTTCCTCCTGATTGTAGCCTTGGGCTACAAGTCTAGCCTTATTTCTAATTACATTTCCAGATTCATCTAGCTTGTTTCAGAATATCCATTTTGTTCCAATGACTTGTTGGTTTTCGGGTTTTGGAACTAATGAGGTTTTCGAGCTTGATGCCTTTGTGATTTTTGATAGAACAACATGCTTAACGGTTTTATGATCGGATTGAGGGGTTTTGAAGTAGACTTGGAGGTCTACACCCCATGTTTTATTCTAAATTTTTGAGGTAGATTAGAGGGGTCCGACCCTTACTCCCACCTTGGGGAGAAAGGGGTGACGGTGACCTGGGGAGTTTTCTACAACCGCACAAAACGGTATGCCGAATTGGATTCGGTATAATTCGGCATACCGAAATACTTCCAGGTGGTGCCCTGTGTCGTGGATTCAGACGACCGGGGAAGTTCGGTCGACCGATCTGACAGGGGACTGATAAACCTGTCAAGGATTCGGAATACCGAAATTCTTCGGTATACCGAATCAGGGGATTTCGGTATACCGAAACAAAATTCGGTATACCGAATCAGGACCCTGAGCTTTTTTGGGAAATGTTTAGAAAAATGATGATAAATATGGATAAATACATGATAAATGTATAAAATGCATGGAAATGACTTGTAAGATGATGCATGCAAATATGTTGTTTTTAATGATGTTTTTCCATGAGATATTGAAACATGGCTTATGTATAAGAACGTGGACCCATGTGACGGGTGATTGCATGGTAAAATGGCCATGAAAGAACGTGTGGGTTTAAAAACCACAGGTAATGAGTTGATGCATAATGCATGTGATTTGCAAAGAGTTTTATGAATGGACAATGGTTTTGATAAATGTTTTGAAAAGAGAAATTGCATATGATTTTAAAGAGATTAATGGAAATTGTAGGAACCACAATGAAACCAGGACTTGCCGACGAGGTAGTGAGACCTCTAGAGATGTCTGGGACGTGTCCTTGCTTGTGGTTGCCGAGTTTGCGGTCCGGGGTAGGAGCCTTGAGACTGTGGTGGTACTATAGGACCTGGGGTGGTTGTACTTCATGCTTGTACCTGTGAGGGTACATTTTGAGGCTGCGGTTGGGGCGGTTGAACTCCAGCGCGGGGTGATTCATCGCGGCACTGCAGTGTGGGTGTGGTGACATGGAATCCTCAACAGCTGCTTGTGGCCAGGTCGATCGCCTGTGGCCAGGGTGATGCGACCAGTTTTGGAATGGAAGAGTGGATTTGTGTGTGGACTAGTTCCTAGTCCGGATTTGTGATAAGTTGTGCTAATGATTTTAAATGATGTTTTGGGCTAGGAAACTAGATGAAATGATTTGCTTCTCCTGTGTTGAGTATAAAGGTTTATGAACGAACATTATGTTTTGAAAGAAAAGAAAAGAAAGTTTGAAATGCCATTGTTTTCCAAGTTTTTCTAATCAAATATGTGGTTTTGACAATGGTAGTTTTCTGGCAATGTTTTTCGTGGGTTTTAGCGCTGTTTTTGGGGCGGGTACTGGGTGACATTCCTGTCACTCATGCGTGTTTTCCATGTCCCCATTGTTTCAGGTGCTCAGGTGTAGGAGCAGTCTAGTCTGGTGCATCTTTTCGAGCCACGTTTGCCGCACACAGGTCTAGGTGATTAGCTTTATTTATTTAATTCTGTCATTTAGATTCTTTTAGCTGCTCTTGGGTTGTTCTTGTACTGTTGTGTAGCACTGGGATGTTACACTATGGTATGGTCTCCTCCTTTTTGTCATAATCAAAAACGCACTAAACATGAAAAGAGATACAACAAAAAGATCACGATTAGAAATTAAAACTTGGTCTTAAAAGAAAAAAATGTATCAAGGGCGATACAAATAGTCGCACAAACACTCAAGACGCAGGAGGCGAGTCCTTTTGAAGATATTCTTGCATATCGGCATGATATTCTTCAAGTTGCTCCTGGTAAGCTTCTAACTTAGTGCGAGTGATTTTGGTGGATTCCTCAAGTCGAGTGAGAATGAGATCCATTTTCGTTTAGTTTTCTTCATGTTGCTGCTGCTGGCGAAGCTTGATGTCATTGATTTGTTGTTGGATTATGTCAATCTTCTTGGTGACGGAGTCATCATCGTTTCCATATTTTCATATGATCAATTTCTATATTTAATTCAATATTTTTGTTGTCTAGTTTATGATTTTCATCAAGAAGTATTTTCCATCATTTATTAATGATCCATTTTGATTTGTGAGAGATGTGATGGTTAAATTTGATTCTTTGTAATTTGATTTCAAGGATTTGTATTTTTGATATAGTTCATTAAATCCTTCAATTAATTCATCCATAGAATAGTCTTCATTAGCTTGAGATGATTCACAAACATCCTCTAGGGCCATGAATCTTCATCGGAAGATGAATCATTTTCATCCTAGGTTACTTGAAGAGCCTTCTTTTTATTCTTGTTGTCCTTTTTAAATGTTCTAGATTTTAGTAAAGGACAATCCTTTTTAATATGTCTAGGTTTATTACACTTGAAGCATAAAGGGGCTTCAATAGTATTCCTTTTCTTTTGAAATTTTCCTCTTTTTATAAATTTTTTAAACTTTCTAGTTAGCATTGCCATTTCTTCATCTTCTTCATTATCTGAATCTTCTGAGTCAGTGGCGGTTTTTAGGGCAATGGATTTTTTGTTAAATTATTTCTCATTTTCTTTTTCTTTCATTTGCACTTCATAAGATGTGAGGTTTCCAATAAAATTCTCAAGTGAGTAGTTAGAAAGATCCTTAATCTCTTCAATAGCAGTGGTTTTCTTTTCCCAATCGGGAGTAAGAGACCTAAGGACTTTCCTAACAAGCTCACTCTGAGAATATTCTTTACCTAGAGATTGTAAGGTGTTGGTGATCTCAGTAAATCTAGTAAACATTTCACCTATGGTTTCATTTTGATTCATTTTGAATAATTCATATTTGTGAACTAGCATGTTAATTTTGGTTTCTTTTACTTGATTAGTTCCTTCATGAGTGACGTGTAAAACATGCCAAGCTTCATGTGAGGATTTACAATTGGAAATTCTATTAAATTGTTCTTCATTTACAGCACAAAACAAGATATTTTTTCCTTTAGCATCTAATTGAGCTAGGATTTTTTCTTCATTGCTCCATTCTCAATAAGATTTTGAGCTTAAGGTGAATCCATTTATAACAACATCCCATAACTCAAAATTTATAGATTTCAAGTAGATTATCATTCTACACTTCCAATAGTTGTAATATATTCCATCAAAGAAGGCGGGCCTATTTATGCTTTGACCTTCTACAATGTTGTGATATGAGGGAGAAGCCATCTAGTAGACAATTAGTCTATATCTAGATAACCTTGCTCTGATACCAATTGTTGGATACTAAGGCTTCTCTATAGGGGGGTGAATAGAGAATCTCTGATTTTTGTTAAGTTTTAACTTTTGATATGCAAATTTATAAAAATCAATCACATAAACATTCAACCACAATTACTCAGAGAATTTATAGTGGTTCAGCCAACCCCGGCTTAGTCCACTCCTCAAGTTCCCCACTTGAGACTTAACCCTTTTATTCAATAACTATAATTTTACAAGCAACTAATTTACCTTGCTTGTTGCCTCGAATAGCAATTTCCTTCTCCTTCTTGGAGAATAACTCAAAGCAACTTGATAGTGAGAGTGACCCTTGCACAACTTGTGATCTCCCACTTGCTCATCAAGCTTGTCGAAATGGGAGTGGAAGCTCAATATGACTTGGAGTGAAGTATGAATGGAATTTTGACTCAATCACTTGAAGCACTAGAAGTATGATAGCTCAGTATTTTTCAGTGGTTTGTGAGGTGCATATGGACCTTGATTTATAGTGATGAGCTTACCTCTAAGTGTGACTAACGACTAGTAAATCTTTTGCTTACTGACATAAGATTCGGTATGTCGAAATTCAATCGGTCGACCGAAATCTGTAACGGTCGGGTTAATTCGGTATTCCGAAATGTTGCGGTGTGCCGATTTTGCTTTCAGCTTCCTTTGTTCCTTGAATTTCGGTGTGTCGTCTGATGTTCCGTTTTCTCTTGATTCGGTATTCCGAAAATATTCAGTATGTCGTTTTTGCTTTCAGCATCCTTTGAATTTCGGTGTGCCGTCAGATGTTCCGTTTTCTCCTGATTCGGTATTCCGAAAATGTTTGGTATGTCGATTTACATGTGACTTAAAATTTACATATCCTTTCTTGTATAATCTTCCTTTACTCATCAGTATATTGTTGTTTCATCTCATGAATACAATTATATGATTTTACATCTCATAACACATACATATATGATTGTTTTACAATTCAGTATATTGCTTTCTTCATATGGCCTTTTATAGCCTCCTGTGCTTAAACACTACAAAATTGTTATCATCAAAATAAACGTAAGATTTTTCAACAGTTGGAAGATAATCCTTGACGATATTAGCAATTTGTTACTTTACTGAAGGTGATTCAAATGATCAACAGAAATTCAAATAATAAGTAAATATTAACACAATTTTTTTCGTAAACAATAAATAATTACATTTAATAATTTTAGTAAATGTGACTACCCTTTCGGTGCAATTGCAGAAATTGGAGCTACTTGTACAGGAATTCCTTGTACATTTCCTTTTAATCTTTGTGTTTGATTATCTACAATCACATACTTAAATTTGAAAGGTTTTCAATGAAAAAGGAAACATATATGTGAACATATAATTACGTGAATACCATTATCCATTGTAGGAGTCAAGCATGACCCCAATACACCATCACTATTGTGCATCCTTGAAGTGTGTATAGGAATTGATGCTTCTAGTACACTTAGAACTTCTAATACAGGAATTGGAGCTTTCGATACACTCGGAGCTTCTAATACAGGAATTGGAACTTCTGATACACTTGGAGCTTCTCTTTCTATGATATATTGTGCAAATTGTCCTCGTCCCTGACGTTGACCTCGATGACCATGATTTTGTGTACCTCCTCCACGAACCATATAGATTCTTGTCTAAGAAAGAACTAATCCTAGGTTCCAATAATACAAGGAAGGTAGAGAAGCAAAGAGCCAAGACATTTAACTTGCACAAATGCTAGAGCCAAGACATTTATCAAATTAAATTGCATAACTAATTATGAAAATTTCACCACAAATGATTACATATCATCAAAACTAGCGCTATCACAAAAGACTAATAACTGAGGTGTCAGAGGCCATAAAAAATTCTATGGTTTCAATTCTGAAAAATGGAACAACTCTGTTGGTTTTCAGTCTAACTTGATACAATAGTCATCTATAAAGAAGAAGCCTTCAAGAATAGCAGAAAACTAGAGGAGATACTTGAATAATCATCTTTTATATAGGAAAATACAGTAAAAAATGGATCCACGTTCAATGTTATCTATTGTGGAATTTCTCTAAAAAGTCAACATATTTCAGACAATGAAAACTAGACCCATCAATGAAATCAACATATTTCAGACAATTAAAACATTTGTCTTGAAAAAAAAAACCATATGATGAAAATTCCTTATAACTTGAATGCCTAACTTGATTCACACATTCTTGTATAAAAATTCAATTAAGATTTGAAATGATGTATTGAAAAAAGCTTATAATTACACACAATTTTCTGAAGCCACGAAGATTTAGCCTGATTAGTCATCGCATGGAATAGAAGATTATATTCACCTTAGGACTGTATATGTCAGTAGGTGCAGAAAATATTGGTTTAGAGAATTAAAAGAAAAGTAGCTATTTTTAATTACTGGATTATCAGCAGCAAATGTTCAAAGAACATGGTTTCAGTAATACATTTACACCTAAATCCCTAAAGAATAGATCTTCATGTGATAAAAAACAAGCAAAAATCCAAATGATTTACGTTCGTGCCAATGACATAAGACTATTGAGACTTGTTGGGTTTCCCTCCACATGGACGATGACCTATCTTCATATTTATTTATTTTACAAGGACCTCTATGCATCTTACCCACAAAAACCCTATTAGGACTTGTGTAAGGAAAAAAAAAGGAACAATACATTTTGTTAGAACATGAGAGAGGAGCGACCATCTTTTTTTCTCCTTCCTTAGGCTACCACACCACCTTGATTTGAAGGTCGATCAGAGGATTTTTCGTGGTCGGATCGAGCTGAAACTTCACCAAGTTGCTCGTGACTTGCAGTTCTTCATTTTGAACGATTGAATCGAGGATCAGAGCAGTTTATAGTCAGATTCGAAGGGGGTTTCAGAAGTAGCTCGTCATTGCAGTTTGCAGTGCACACTCTTGATAGAAGATCAGTTTGAGGAGTGAAACGGTGTCCTTTCTGGTTGAAATTTTGTCAATGAGGACCCATGGAGCTTCATTCCTGCCAAGTTTCGTAGTGATAACAAAAGTTTTTGCAATAGAGGAGGCCGAGTTTGGGTAAATCTACATTACCTCTTGTTTGTGTTGTTGCTTGTGTCATTGATCTGAGTGGATGTGCATATGATTCCTCTAGCTATACACTAGAGAAAACTCCTTTTGTACCCATTATTAATTATAGTGGAAGATTTGGAAGTAGACTGGTTGGTCCCATGGTTTTTACTCCTCACACTGAGAAGGTTTTCGACGTAAATATTGGTGTGTCTTGCTTGTAGTCTTGTTGATTATTTTCTTTGTTTGTTTCATCATTGAAAAGTTACTTGCTAATCCTATTCAGATCTTGTTTACCCAACAAGACTTACTCAGATCAGCCACCAAATCCTAGGTGGCAATATTAACCACAGTGCAACCAATGGCTTTTGCAGAATTGAGACAAAGGATGTGATTCTCATTCCTTTCCCATGGATTCAAGACATGCTTGGTTTTGATTGCTCTATCGTCTATGGTTCCCACCACCGCAACATTAATCAGCATACTACAACACACAGGCCATTCAACATCAACTCATCAAATCTTTATACATATCTCTTTGGATTTAGGGATAAGATTATTTTTAGAAAAAGCCAAGATCAATTCATTGAAACAGGTAAAAATGTAAATACGACCCATAACTCATATGAAACATTAATATATAGAGACAGTACCAAACTAGCAAGATATCTTGATTCCAAACACTACCATAACCAATTCGCATTTCTTTGAGTTAGAAGCAATTGTCTTAAGGCGTTCACAAATGATAATTGGTTTAGTATACCGAAATTATTCGGTATGCTAATTTTACACTAATTTCTACATTATTTGAATAGTTCGGTCGACCGAACAGAATCGATATACCAAAATATATCTCCTAGTTTAGTATACCGAAATTGTTCGGTATGCCGAAATGTCCTGTTTTGGCCCAAAAAGGAATGTTTTCAATGACTAATGGATTTTGAAACTAAGGCTATTTTCCTAAGACACTATGGGAGTATTTGAAATATTATTACAAGTTCCTATAAATATAACAAATTACATTTACATGATATAATATTTTGTCTTGAATTCGCCACTTAATCTTCATTCTTCAAATTAACTTAGACATGAATTTTCCATGTAAGCTCCTTTTTGATCCATTCTTCCTTCTTCTCCTGTCAATGTCTGTAAAGACATTTCCTTGACCTATTAATAAGGGTTAGCTACAAATATATTTTGTTATCATTAAAATTAAAAGCTAGCTAAAAAGCCAACAAGATTGAGTCTAGATTGAGGTTATGTTGGGTATGGATTCAAAATTATCCGACCAATTGAATTGTAGATTCATCTTTAATCCGAACAATGTACACTCCTATAAAGTGGGGTCCAACTTGTTAGAGGAGATGTGAAAGGCAATTGAATTATAGTAGGGCTCCTCCCCTCCTCCACAATTCCAAGCTAAGATCTTCATTGGTTCAATGACAAAGGATCAGGCCCTTTTATTGCCAATGGAGGCTATGATGCATGATCATTGGAGGCAATTGAATTGGAGGAAGATGGTGTTGGGAGGAGAGCAAAAGGTGTCTTTACATTTTTTCCGTGAATAATATCAAGAGGGAACATGGCTATGCTTACATGAGGCGGTGGATGGCAATAGTGGTCCTAGGCCAAGAAGGGAGAGTAGGGCATTGGGTAGTGGAAGAGGAGGTATGGTGGCTATTGGTTGAACAATGGTGGCCTGTGAGAGTATATTCATTGGCTAGGACAAGAACGATGGCTAGGTTGATCAAGAGGGGCAAGGGTGACGTCAAAGAAGAAATCCTCGTCGAGAGACTGGGAGGTGGCAGCGGAGGAGGAAGGAGACTAGGATGGTGGCTAGGTTAATTGGTGGCAGATTTTGTAAATATGGTCTATTTTTTAAGTAATAATATAATTGTAGGAAGACAAATGAGAAAAAAAAAAAAACCAAATCTTAACTAGAAGTAGTCAATTTTTAATTTTTGAAAATGTAAAGGAAACACTGTTTGTAAAAACTATGTGATTCTAAATGTCCATTTGATAGAGTTTTTAGACAACTTTTGAACAACTATCGTATATTTAGTTGAAAACCTTTCCTCTTCCTTTTTATGGATGTTGGAGTGCAAGATATCTATTTTTTAAAAAATATTTATCCATATTTGTCATAAGAAGATACACATACACATATGCATGTTATTTTTCAAATATTCTATAATATCTGATTCGTATCTGTTAACTATATTATACAAATATTTTCTTTAATTTGATTATAATATATACATTTTTAATGATAATCATAATTTACTAATTTTCATATGATTAATTATGTAAAATATATTTACTCACATATATTTAAAACTTTAGACAAAAATTTTGTAATGTTCTACTATATTTATTTTTTTTATTTTTGTCTGTAACATATCCATATCTATTTTTTAAAGATATAGATATATACTTTTCATATATGAATAATTTCTATATCCATATTGACATTTCAAAATCGAATCAAACCTGTACCATGTCTACTCCATTTACACTCCTAAATTATTGATGCAAAAGGAACTAACATTTTCAATGCTGAAATTTAACTTTCACCGAGATGTACATGAATATATGGGCATTTAACACTCACAAAAACAACTTATATTCCACATAGTGATGATTTTTTTATATTATTGCACAAAAGATTAAAGAACCATAAGATGTGTTTAAAACAGTAGATCATATAAAATTAGGGGCAAAATAAAACCATCGACAACCCATACATCCAAAACAATTAACAAGAATTATTGGTACACATTTTCAACTTCCTAAAGCATTTTATCGCTTGAGGTATAGGACATTCCTAGAATTCTCCTCGACATTAAATTCTGCTGAAAGGTAAGCACATTCTGAGCTTCAGGAGCAACAAATCATTCCTCATTCTGATATTTGCGCGTCAGATGAATGGAACACTTGACCAAGTGATAACATCTCCTTATGGTTGTATTAGACATTGACTTCAAATTTCGTGAGCATCAATATATTAATTATGTGCAACATCATATCCAGAGTTCATTCTGACTTAGCTATCTTTATAATGAAAAAGGAATGAACGGCAAAAGCTCATAAGCCAAT
This sequence comes from Posidonia australis, assembly GCA_024699735.1. Lineage (NCBI taxonomy): Eukaryota > Viridiplantae > Streptophyta > Magnoliopsida > Alismatales > Posidoniaceae > Posidonia > Posidonia australis. Next base: position 10,412 of record JAMKQA010018987.1, read on the forward strand.
TGACAATCAAGAATGCGCAACCATCGGCCATTGAAAACGAACAATGAAATTAATACTCAAAAGAATTAATCTGTGGTTTCTTGATGCCACATTTTTGCCCAATTAGGCCTGTGCTTTACAAAATATATATATATATGCTGTTCAGATTTGTGAAGAGGAATTGAGCTTGATGATGCTTAAAGGATTTCTAAGAACAATTACTAGTGACTTCTAGGTGTTCGTATGCATAGGCATTAAACACATACACGTCCATTACTCTGAAGCCTGAGACGCCAGCCTTAGCAGTATCAAATTACAGGAACAAGGATGGAGTGAACAGAACGACCTATGGCTCAAACCTTTTTGTTGCCGATACACTACAAAAGAAAACCGGAAAAAGGTAAGCAAGTGTATAATTTTGCTTTATACAAGTAAAATTCATGGAAAAAGTTTAAAGTCTGTGTACACCTGGATATCAAAGTTGACACAAATTAACCCATGGACCATACACTGCAACCAAACATTTTCATCGACTTATTAAACTCCAGTTCCTAGACACAAACAGAGGTGAAAAAATAATGCACACAGCAGCTCTAACATCTCTTCCTACACAGTCTGAATAACGAGAACTGGAGAAGACAATCATCTCTCTTATATAAGCATTGGAGAAAACAATCATCTCTCTTATATAAGCATTTTTTTTTTGTGTGGATTAGCATTACAAAAAAGCCAAGTATACAATGGCTACGAAATAGATACAGTTTATAACATTACATAACTTGTCAAGGCAGAATGTTGTGCAGGATGTCAACTTAGCAGAGATCAAGCATATATACATAGCAATAACAAACATTCATTGGTATATCTGATAACTATCATAAATATGTTAGAAGTCTATAATATGATGCGAATACCTACTAAGCATCAAGCCTAATAGCAGATGGAGTGGTGTATTAAATGTGGATGATCATCTGCTTCACGATGCCAACTCTGATTATACAAAAATTTGACTCTAGGAACAGGAGAACAGTTGATGTGAAGTGATTCTTTTTGTTAACTATGAAAATAATTCTTATTCTTCAAATCATCAATAGTTTTGTAGTTTCAGGCGCAGAAAACTGTGGTGAAGCCACAGCCAAGTACCCAAGGTCAGCAACAGCCCCATTTTGGTCTTGAGGGGAAGATCTGTTTATGAAATAGAAAAAGGAAGAGTCATCTTATTTCCTTCTTCATTCCTTCCAGTTGCTAGGGTGCACTTTGATGGCTGGTTCTGAATGCTGTTAAATGAACGAAGGATTTCAGGCTATGAAAGGAGAGAGTAGAACAATGGAGTAGAGGAAAATCACCTAGTCTTTTTAAATTGTAAATAAGCAGGTGATTGACAACCATTGGGTTTTTGTTCAAATGATACTAGAAGATCCATAAGACTGGCCTTTTACTCCAGTTGCCATTGCGGACTCAGGATCTTACCTAAACTCATTAAGTCCTCACCAATTTGCTATTAATTTAGACAAAGCATTATTAACTAATCAAAATCAATTATATTAACAAAATTGACTTTGAGATAAGTTTAGTCTAAAAAGAACAATGCAAAGTTTGCCAAAGATAATTTTCCTCCTATCAAAGGCAGACCATACTGCAAAACACAAGATTACACAAAATTGGTGGGATTGGAAGTCAAGATAAATCTAGGTGAGTTTTCACAAAAGTAAAATCCCATGTCAACAATTGCATGCACCAGTAGTAATTTGACATGATAGGAAATTTTGGCTTTCTTTTTTCAAAAAGTCCCAAAATCTCATAGGCAAAAGAAGGATTATAGATACTAACTCTTCATTCTTCTTGCCAAGGAATCAACTCGCTCCGAGGTACCCATAGGTTTGTTATTTGCTCCTCTGCTTCAGTGTCATTAACAACCCCACGACATTTTGAAGAGCCACAAAAGCATGAAAGTTGCTCATCCCTTGAGAAAAATCTGGAAAAATAGTGTAAATAAATTGAAGGAATGCAAAAAAAAATCACAAAGGAGGTACAATGATAAGAAAAGGTACCTGTAATCGTATGTCAATTCCTCCCACTGACTAATGTCTCTTTTTGCAAATATAATAATATGTTCGTCACCATGGACAGTTATTGTCCTTGAATAACAGTTGGGCTGAATGAGAAGCAAAATGGACTAATTACAAATAATAATGGCCAACCGAATTTGTATGCATACATCTAATCAAAGAAGAAAACTAGTCAAATTCAGTTGTACAATCAAGATAAGGCCCATACTTTTACATTGCAGATACAGTTGGTTAATTTAACTACCAATATGATCCTACATGGCAACCGAATGAGCAAAGCTTTCAACCAGCTTGACAGCTAATATAACTTTTAGACTCATACAAGTCTGAGCAGAAAAACCAACCAATAATCTCAAACCAAACCCTTTTATCAACATCAGCTTAGAGGTCCAGGATTATGATATAAAGAGAAGGCTTCCACAACACAAGCAGCAAGTTATGTGTGTATTGAACAGTAAACCAACAATGCCAGGAGAGGTCCACAATACCACAGATAACAATATGAAACATCTAATTCAAATGGTAATTGATAGCTATGTATATTTAATAGTATACCAACAAAGCAAGATAATAAGCAGTTTTACATTCAAGTTAGCAACATGATCTTCAAGCACAACTTCTGAGGAAGAAAAGGTTGTGAAAGCTTCTTACTTCACATGAATGATTAATTAAGTGGGCGACACTTCCTGCCTTGGTAGCATCAACAACACGTTCATTATCTATCCGAAACATATAGGTCCCAGCACCCTATACATGGATAAAACAAAACAAACAAGACATAATCCTCTATGTCATATGTGCACAAATGATGACAAGCTGCATCTTAGAGTATCTAACTGTAAGAACTTGAAACATTAAAAACTAGCTAGTAAAAACTGTTGATGATGATTATCTAGAAAAAGGTTCAGCACTGCAGCAATAAAAGTCACCTCAGAAGCAATATATTCCTAAAATCCCAAATAACTAGAATTGGCACCACATAGGAATGGGATCTGCTCCAAGATAAACCAATCCTCAAAAGTTTTCCCTGTTGTACTATCATATTGCCAATTGCCATTTAATTTTTCTGTGTAATTATCCTAGGACCTGTCTGTGTTATCACTCATACTCATTAAGGTCACTCACCTAAGCAACATCAGGTATCTTACACTATGAAGCCATTGGGTTCCTAGGCAACATATGGAAAAGGCAAGTCAAAGGGTATACTGTTTTCCAGTTATCCATAGCCTTGGGCACATAAAAGCTACCTTGTCCTCACATTCGGTGCCTAGTCAATTTCTACGACAAGATAAGTAGGAAATTCTGTTTGCTTTTCTTGTTGAAATCTATGTCTATTTATTGTCATATCTGCAGTCTGCTTACTTTGCATGTATAAAATCTATGGATTTTTTATGCTATTCTCATTATTAGTGATTAAAGAGAATAATAATATATATCTTATTATCAAGAGAGGGATTACATATATATATATGTACGACTAGATGGTATGCTGATACATGAATATCTAATAACCCATATAAATGTGCATAAGATATATCCAATAATATCTCTAACACTCCTCTTCTAGTTAGAATATATATATTAGTCATGCTCAACTTGTTATAAAGAAACTCAAAACACCCCAACACCCAATTCTTTTGTGAAGATGTCTGCAAGTAGTTTGAAAGACGGTGTGTAGGGAGTTAGTAATAATCTCTCTCATCACAATATCATGCATATAGTAAAATCAACCTCAATGTATTTTATCCACTCATGAAAAGTTAGATTGTTAGCAATAAAAATTACTATTTAGTTATCACAATGCATAAACATAAAAATCTTTACAGCAAAACCAAACTTGAAACACCCTAAAATTCATTTGCATTTGTAGTTAATTGGAATTAATGAATTTTCAATATGAACGGGTATTACTGGCAATTCAGTCCTTATTGGTGGGACTTCATGTATGTTTCTTAAACTTTGATTTCAGTTTTAGGCCAAAATCATAACTGGAGGTAGACCTGTCAATTTCTGACACGACACGATAACACAACACGAACACGACACGATATAACCGTATTTAGATTTACTCTTATCATGTACCCAAAAGCCTCCTTCCAATCCCTCTTCTTTTTATTCACCCCTCCTCTCCTCCTCCTTCCTCTCATTTCCTTGAGAAGAGCCAGACAAGAGAGAGAGAGAGAGAGAGATTGAAACAAAGAGGAAGGAAGAGCTGCTTGTCCAAGGGTATTAAGGTTGGACGACGTACAACGCCTGTACGTTAATGGGGGCCCGAGCAGCATGTGGAGTCAACCAGTACCGCCGAAGGAGCTCGTCGACGTTGGAGAGGACAATGACCATCGACTGTCCATAAGGTGCACACTCCACACCTTGGGCGTAAAATTAATATGAATGTATTCCTTGTATGATTCTGAGCATGGTGGAAGTGATTTCACGATTTTTGATTGATTATGTCAATTTTAATCTCAAAAATTTAAAAACGATTGATACTATTCATCTAAGGCATTTTTCGACGATTTCTTGAGCCTCAATGCATAAAAATTGATAATTTTAATTCCATGATGTTGCTTGCATGATTTTCTAGAATTTGGTACCTGTCTTGCCGAGTTTCATTAAGTATATGTCATGAATAGGGTTTGTCATTAATAGATTTAGAACATTCGAAGCTCTACAACCAAAACAGGTGTTTGGAGTGCACCTGAGAGAAGCACTAGACTGACACACTTGGGAGACGCACCTAAGATGCGCACCTGACAGGGCAACCACAACATGTCTTGGATTTTGCATTATGTGTTACTTGGTAGTTTATGTATGAAACCCTAATCTTGATGATATAAATAACATGATGATTTATACATGGTTTGAAAACAAGTTTCAATGAAAGTTTGGTAATGTTTAAAAAGGAGTTTTCATGGTTCTTGTGTATGTGGCCAAGAGACCGGAGGGTCGTACTGCCTAAACCCGAGGGTGTGACGACACTCTCGGAGCGTCGGATATGTCTCCCCGATTGAAGTCGAAGACCAAAAGGTCGTAGGCAAATGCTCAAATTCCCATGAAGGCATGTAATCTCCTGAGTTCTTGTCCACTAAGGTCCATGGGTTGAAGTGTCGTCCGAACCTAGAGGTATAATACTCTGATTGCTCCAATACCGAGACCCAGGGTATCGCTAGTACCTGATGATATCGCAGCAACGGACAAGGGAGGTATGAGACTCCTAAATAGCTCGATGTGATACCCAGGTTGTTACGGGTGTCTATTCGTACTTGGTGCTGCTGAACCTAGGAGTGAGGTTCGAGCACTGAGTAGTACACCAAGAGGACTTAATCTGTACTTTGTCCTTCAGGTGGAGGAACAACTCATCCAAGAGTAAGGTGAGTAGGCTTTCTAGGTGTGAAATTAGTCCTTTAAGGGTTCCTCAGGTGGAGGAATACCGAAACAGACAGACTCATCCACAATGTGATTGTCCATGGCAGTGTAGGTATCAGATGGTCCTCGAAGGTCTGTTTGTGGCGAGAGTGGATTACTTGACGCCAGGTAGCTCGACTCACTGTGTGGTTTTGTTTCCTGTGCATATTTCTACGGTTTTCAACCAATAAGGCCTACAGATAATTTCTAACATATTTGGTAAAAATGAAAATAATTTTGTAAGTTGTTTTGTGATATGGATAATTTCCAAATGATTTGGAGGGAAAAGAATAATTTGAAAAGTTGTTTCATAACAAGGTCTTCAGTAAATTTTCTCGTGGTTTTTCGTGATTTGTATATTAAATGACTTTTTAGTCATTCACGCGTATTTTCTTGGTATTTTCAACTACAGGTGCAGACAGTAGTTGGTGTTTCACTAATGCATATAGCTGAGATCATTAGCCGTACACTACAAGTTCTTGGTAGTTTAGATATCATAGTCAATCTTTAATTATTATGTAAATTTTGTGTTTACTTTAATTAAACTGATGAAATTGGGGATAACAACTTGGGTCGTTACAAAGCTCTACTAACAATGACCTGAATCCACGGTACTAAATGTCTACGCGTGTCACCGAAATTTCTCCGACACGTGTTTTATTTTCAATTTACCGACATGACTCCGACACGATATCGAAATATAAGTTTTTTGAACAAATGTAAATTTTTTTACTGTGTTTCCACCAACACGATTCCGACATACCAATATTTCCCTGACACGTGTCTATTTTTCAACTTATCGAAGTCCAACACGAAACCGACATTTAAAACCATGCCTGAATCACATCAACTCGCAAATTGTATGTCAGCGAGCGGTATTCTACCTTTATACTAGATATAGAGACAACATTTTGCTTTGTATTTTGCCAGGTAACTAGATTGTCTCCCACGAGTCATACCCTAAAGTTGACTTTCTATCTCCTTTGTCATTTACATAGTTTAAATCTAAATAAACTTCTACTTCCAAGTGTCCATTCTTTTTGTTGGAAAGCCTTTGATGTAAGCTAATACACATATTGCATCCTGCCAATGAACAATCCTAGGCTCATACATAAACTGACTAAAGCCTACCACATAAGAAATATCTAACCTAATAATTGTCAAATAAATCAACTTCCCAATCAATTGCTAATATCAACCTGCATCCTCATATACTCTGAAAAGTCATCCTAAAAACCTGAGTTTTGGTCAATAAGAGTACTTTTTAGTTTGCACCCAAGGAGACCCATTTCTTGTAGAAGATTAAGAACATACTTCCTCTAGGACAAGGCTATTCTATTCTTGCCATATACAAACTCAATTCCCAGAAAATATCTGAGCTTGTCCATATCTTTGGTAATAAAATGCCTTTTCAAATATTCCTTTATCTCACTGTCACTCCCTATCAAGATAATATCATCCATATACACTGTCAGAAGTACACAACCACCAACAAATTTACTTATGAATACAGAATGATCAACAATACATATTTGGAACCCATATCCAATGACAATGTTGTTTAACTTTTCAAACTATGCTCGTAAACTCTACTTTAAACCATAAATAACCTTTTGAAGTAGACAAACAGGATTATCCCTTGAACAACATATTCAGGAGATTGCTTGATAAGTACTTGTTCTACCAAGTCACCAGAAAAGCATTTTTTACAACCAACTAACACAGATCCTACGACTGGTCGACAATAATAGACAATAACACACGTATAGAATTCAAACAAGCTACATGAGAAAAAGTCTCAACATAATCAATTCTAAAGGTCTATGTAAAACCTTATATCACCAACCGAGCTTTGTATCTACCCACAGATCAATTAAGACTATACTTGAATGTGTAGATCCATCTACAACTAACCATGTTTACGAGCTTCTTGGTGGTTCCAGGAAAAGAGAAGAGGCCCTAGTGGAAAAAAAGCTTCTTCATGGTTCCAATAACCACCATCAGTAAGGGATGGCTAATGTGACTTCTATCGATGATGATATACTTATAAAAGTCGAGTCTCATGTAATGCTATCACCATAGACCGATCTTCAAGTGTTGTACTAATCCTCAATGGGAGGAGGAAATGAAAAGCTTCTTAGTGGTTCCAAGAACCACCATCAATAGGGGATGGCTAATGTGACTTCTATCGATGACGATATACTAATAAAAGTCAAGTCTCATGTGGTGCTATCACCGTAGACCGATCTTCAAGTGTTGTACTAATCCTCAATGAGAGGTATCAATAGAACCAAAATAAGCTTGAAACTCTACAAAAGTAAACATCAACAGAAACAAAATATCACTGTTAGAATAAATGGATCCTTATATGGATTTTTATGTTATCCAGTTAATAGGTTGCTTGTAGGTTAAGTATATCTTCTCCTATATATAGGAGATTGTAATCCATGGTCATAAGATAATATAGTAGTTTCTGTCTCATTCCACATGGTATCAGGGAAAATCCTAGGATTTGAGAGAGAGAGAGAGAGAGTATAGTAACCGCCGTCGTCGTAGATCCACTGTCAGCAACGATGGCAGTCCCTTGAGAAAACCCTAACCTAACATCAGCCGATACCGTCCACCCCTCCTCTGTTGTTTCCTACAGCCGATAGCCACCGTCGAACCGTCTAAGCTCCTGTCCAACACCTGTCAGAGCTTCCTCCTCCTCTCGTTGCCCTCGTCGGCACCGTCCAAGGCTTGTTATGCCTCCGCCAACTCTGTCCAGGGCCCATCCCCCTCCGCCGGTCTCTCCTTCCTGTGCCCTCGTCTCCTCCGTCGGCTTTCCCACGTCGTCCGACCCGTCCAAGTCTTCACCGGTTCTATCCAGTCTTCAAGGCATACGTCGGTTTCGTCCAGGCCTCCGCCGACGCTATCCAGCCAGGTCGCCGTCGGGGAAGGCGGGAGAGGAAGTAGGAAGAGAGGGAGAAAAGGGGGAGAGGATGCGTACCATCGTCCAGCCTGGTCGTCGTCTCCAGCCTTGTCGTCGACGTCATGGAGCCGTCATCCAGCCGCCGCCTTCGTCTACCTACCTGGCGCTGAGCATCGACCAGTCCACTGTCGTCTGCACTATCGGCCATCGTGTCCATCGCCGTCCAGGCTCCAGTCGGCCCCGTTCAGCAGCTCCGACCCTCCTCCAGCCGTCACCGGCCAATCCAGGCCTTCCTCCCGTCATCGCAGGCCAGTCCAAGCCACTAACGGCACCGTCCAGGCCAGTCCAAGCCAGCTATGGTAGCCACAGCCCCTCCAGTCGTCGGGTGAGGAGGATGAAGAAGAAACAGTGAGGAGGGAGAAGAGAGAAAATGAAAGAGGGAAAAAAATGAGGAGAGAGAACGAAAAAAAAATTGAAGAAAGGTGACAAGGTTAGAGGAGGAAAAGGGGAAAAAAAAAGAGGATGAAAAGGTGAGAAAATGTTAGAAGAAGAAAAAAAGACAAAAGAATGTATGAAAAGAAGATGAGAAAAAAAAAAGATATACTTGTCTTAGACGGTTTTCAGATCTGACATCGTGTTTGTTGTGTGGACATGTCACGTCCACACGTGTTTATGTAGCAATCCAGCTACTTATTGATGTTTTTGATTTTATGTTGTCTCCGTTGTGTGGACCTGTCAAGTCCACGTGTTGATGCAGTAGTCCGACTGCTCTGTTAGTATGTTTCTTTTAATTAAGTATTCTTCTTCATATCCATTTATGTAACAAGCTGTGCATGTTAGATGCTCCAGCTTGAAGGAGAGTGTTAGAATAAATGGATCATTATATGGATCTTTATGTTATCCAGTTAATAAGTTACTTGTAGGTTAAGTATATCTTCTCCTATATATAGGAGATTGTAATCCATGGTCATAAGATAATATAGTGGTTTCTGTCTCATTCCACAATCACCAAATAAGAGAGTGATAATACTGAAAAGTCTGTTAAATACGAGTATAACCAACAAAAGCACATTTAATGATACGAGATGACAACCTGTCAAAATCAAGAGATAGAACATAAGCAAAGGCAACACATCCAAATACTTTAGGAGGCAGATGAAACAACTCTATATCAAAACACAGCCTCTTCAAAGGAATTTCCCCACCAAGAACACTAGATAGCACTAAGTACGAAATAACAAGGACCACATTAGACCATAGGAATTTTGGAACACACATCTGCAACATTATGGTGTAAGTCACATCTAAAATGTGTATGTTTTCTTTCAACCATACTATTTTATTGAGATGTATGAACAAAAGTTTGATGTAGAATATCCAAAGATACACAATAATATTGAAACTCATGTTGAATTATTTCAGCAAAAAAAGTTGACAATGCCCAAGACATGCATTCTATCATTAAACAAATACACTCAAAAGACACAAGAATAATCGTCTATAAAGAACATGTAATACCTATAATCAGAAACAAGCTGAAAACGAACAACCCCCAGATATCATAATAGACCAACACAAATGGACTATGACTAATGATAAGAGACATGCTCTTATAAGTAACACAATGATGCTTACCTAACTTATACAACTCACATACAACATACTAAATAGAAATTGAAGGCAGAGTTAATTGAAGTTTACAATGAGAAAGATGACAGATAGTAGTGGGGGAAAAGGAATGACTTTAGAATGGTAACCACAGACACCACCCCGCGAAATATCTCATCACAAACCAACAAGTAAAAACTAAAACCACGCTTACTACTAAAACCAATCCTTCTTCTTGTCTGTAGATTGTGAAAAAGACAATGAAAGAGAAAAAAAAGTCGCAAAACAATATAAGACTTTTGTAATGACACTAATAGACAATAGGTTAATTGGAAAATCAAACACATAAAGAACTATCAAAAGTAACTTGAGGAGAGGCATGAATAACCCTTTCTCGAAACACACGACAATGGCAACCATCAGCAATAACAACAGAATGAATGTCCAATAAACTAGAAAAACAAGTGAACAAATAATGAATACCTTACATATGGAAGGATGTACGAGAGTCTATAATCCAAGAACCATCCTGAGAAACTAAAATGGCACTAGCAACAAAGGTGGTAGCATGTGTAGTAGTGACATAGGGCTAAGTAACTTGCAACTGCAGGAACTTCTTATAGTCAACCTAAAATATGGTCATTGTGGAGAAAAACGTCTGATCAACAATCTCTATGGCAGCAATCTAAGCCCATTAAGGTCGACCAATCTTGTCTCAACACCTATCAAAAGTGTGATTAGTCCAACCACACTGATCACATCAATGAGTATCACATCTGCCTCCCATAAAATAACCAAAACCACGTCTACATCCCCAATCATGAGTGATACTCACTATGGCAAAATTACCTAATATTGGAGTAAGCATCCTAATGGAGAACCACAAAGCACGTGAAAAAGTGGATGAGAGGGATGAGACACTATCAACTCCAAGAATCTGACCACGAATCTGACATGAGATCACAAGATCAAATGTAATTAAGAAAATAGCCACGACAAGCTCCTTATGATATTCCTTTATCTTAAAGGTATTGGCCACAAACAACTGATAAACCTCCAACTCATGAAGTAATGCACTAAAAGAGGCATGCATGTCATGAGCTGAGCGATCTTATCGAAGTATGAACAACTACTCATTGTATCCTACAAATGCAAGAAATATTCTTTTCATATCAATAAGTACATTTTAACATATCCCAAATCCATTTTGCAAACTTGAGCATTATGATTCCACAAACAACACTCCTATATTGAATGGTCATGTGTGAGATATTGGCAAATCAGTCTTCATAAGTCGCATCTTTGACATTTGAGTGGTCATGTGTGAGATATTGAATCTTTCGATTAACGCTAATGAAGGTCTTAAAGGCTTAAGATTAAGGGTGCAAACGGATACGGTATATTCATAAAATATCTGTATCCATTTATGAGCAGATACGGATATCTATATCTACCCAAGAGCGGATACAGAAATGGATACAGATATACTTTTTAAATTTGAGTAGATACAAATACGGATATGTTTTTTGAATTTTCAACGAATACGGATACGGATATCCATATATATATATATATATATATATATAGACAACCTTTTATATCTTAACATCTAACCATTAAATTAAAAATCTAAACCACTACATATAATCAAAGCTATTTAAAATATTTGTATATAAAAAATCAAGTGATTTTGAAATTCCTAAGTATTAAATTTAACATGTACTTGTTATAACTTATAAAAAGCCATTAAATTTGATATGAATAGATCTATATGTTATGAGTTTCTAAATGATATAAATTTTAGTGTACCTAATCTAGATAATAGATATTAAGATCCATGGATTACATTTTAATTTTTAAACTTATAACTTAGAGATCTAGTAATTTTTACTTTAAAACTGTTTAATTTGTATATGAATAGATATGTAATTAAGAGTTTCCAAATGATGTAGATTTTGACATGTATCTAATCCAAATGATATAGATTAAGATCCATGGATTCGATTTTGTCAAATTATTTATCTACTTTACAAGTATTTTACTTTGACACTTATAAGATTTTATTAACTTTAATTAACAAAATATGTTCTATCTCTTGACAGTTTTAATTACTCATTAATTAATTATACATCCATAATGACGGAATATTAAAATTTAGATTCATAACTTCATCTCTTTTTGAAAAAGGTAAGTCTAACATATCATTATGACTAATTTATTCTTATTTTATATATATATAACTTTTATTTCATATATACTAAATAACATAAAATATATAACTATATGAAAATCTTATTAATGGTTTGATTAATTATGTAATGTGTATATCGCCATATCCATTTTTATATCTGATTTTATCCGTATCCGATCCTTTTTTATCTGTTTCGTATCCGTATCCATTTTTGAAAATATAAATATGTAATTTTCCTATCCGTATGATATTTGTATCTGCATCTCTAAACGAATACGGATATGGTAATACTCATATCCGTACCGTATCCGATTTGTTTACACCTCTACTTGAGACTACAAAAGGTAATTGTTGCCATTCAATTTTATTAAAGTACTGCTAAGATTCTTCACAAACAACTCATGAGACGTCAAGGAGGATGCCATATCTTCAACAAACAGTGCAAATCAACAACAAACTGATCTAACCTGTATAAAAAACAACAACAACGGATCTCACTAGACAACATGTGTCAAGCACATGATGGAAATAAAGGTACACCTAAGGCACACACATTCTAGGACCTTCAATACATCAAAGGCAGCAATAGTAGCCTCGAACATGGCCCAGGAACAACCAAAGGGGCTACAAAAGACTGTTGGTAGCCTTAAAGGAGGACTTATAGCCGACAAGTTGAAGAGGATAGAAAAGAAGAGATTGTCGAGTGCTACAGTGATTCTAATGGCACTACAATAACTCCACTCGGTCACTAAAGTATCTCCAGCAGTGGCGGTAGGTGGCAGCCGGAAGGGTGACGACTAGGGTTACTCAACCTTACTTTGATACCAAGTTATAAATTAAAGAGAATAATAATATATCTCTTATTACTAGGAGAGGGATTACATATATCGAAAAAGTGCATATGTTGGTGCCTACAGGCATTTTTCCTGTAGGCACTTTAAATCCCAACCGTTGGTTTATTTCAACGGATAAGATTAAATTTAAGATGCCTACAATGTCGGGAAACCCTATTGCCTGCTTACGAGCCTCCTTCGCTGCGACGGTGCCTGCGCTGCCTCCTCTGGTCTCGACACAACGGTTGTGCTTTCTGATCCGCCGGTTGTGCTACAGATCCCACTGGCCCTTCGCTGCGACGCTGCCTCCTCTGGTCTCGACATAGCGGTTGAGCTTCCTGATCCGCCGGTTGTGCTACAGATCCCACTGGCCCTTCACTGCGACGCTGCCTCCTCTTGTCGTGAGCAATAGGCCTGAAGGGGAAGGGGTGAAGGAATGTGAACCAAACAAAGCAATTTTAAAAGTTTTTATGTATGATTTGCCTCCCGAGTTCCATTTTGGTCTTTTGGGTTGGAATCCCAACGGAAGCAGCGTCTGGCCAGATATTGTTGGTAAAATCCCAGACTATCCTGGTGGTTTGAACCTCCAACACAGCATAGAGTACTGGCTTACATTGGATCTGTTATCTTCTAGACTCCCTGATAGGAAGGGACCATGCACTGCAGTAAGGGTTGAGGATTCTCACAAAGCAGATGTTGTGTTCGTTCCGTTCTTTTCTTCGTTGAGTTACAATCGTCAATCCAAAATAAATCCCCCAGCTAAAGTGAGCAGAAACAAGTTATTGCAGGATAACTTGGTGCAGTATCTGATGGCTCAGGAAGAATGGAAGATATC
>JAMKQA010018988.1:0-23448 GCA_024699735.1 Posidonia australis
CTCCTCAAGGCTAACTCATGGGGATATGGAGAGCCTCGCAGACGAAAAGCCTGGAATATTCCACGGCACATTCGCTGCAAAGGTAACACCCATGGAAGGTGGAAAGCCAACAGTCGCAGCCTGAAAACTGGCTGGGCGCCAGGGAGGTGTGCCAGTGAGGTGCGCCTGTGAGGTGCGCCTATGAGGTGCGCCATCTATGTGTGCTAGTGTGGTGTGTTAGGTAAATGTGCTAGCTAAGTGTGCTCCCTTGCTTGCCTGGTTGCTAATCGGGCTTTTGGCTTGCTATAGGCTCGGCGTTTGGCTAGTCATACCCAAGGCAACATATGGGAAAACTCATCTTTGGGTCACCTCAAAATCGGGGTGTCTACAAGTTGCCTCTGGAAAGTAGAAGAGGTCCCAGAATCGGTAAGACTGGCAGTCTCCTCCCTGCACTTGTTGAAGTGCTCTTTCGAGATTACCCACCCTGGCATAAAGGGCGTCCGAAGTTGCTGCCATTGAGAATGGTGCAGCTGGGATGGGTCCTGTGTATGCCATATGGGTCACACCGAGGTACTCCTCCAGATCCACCACCGCGTCTGCTGGTGTCAGTGAGCGATGGCTAGCGTACCCGCGCATCGGTGTAAAGTGTTGTGGGGTATATGCAGAAACCTGATTCTAATGCAAGGAGAGAGAGGGAGATGCATGATGAACTAAGTGAGGTGCAGTGGAGAAAAGGTGTCGCTGCGGTCCCTGGACAGATCCAGGGAATAAGGCTTGAGGATTCGACACCCTGCCATGCCCAAAGGCTGGCCACCAGGTGCATAGGAGGTATGCTGTGCAGTGACTAGTGGGGGTGTTGTAGGCAGAGCTGGTCTTGCCATCGCTGAGGCTACGAGGAGTTGGGGCGATGGTTGAGGAGGCAGTGCAGTGGGTGCATCATGACATGCAAGGGGAGGCGACAGAGGGACCTCTAGACCCGTATGGGGAGCGGAGGAAGCTGGAACGATACAAAAGCCCATGCCCCGGAGCTTTTGAGCAAGCTCGAGAAACTGCGGGGTATGGAGAATATGGGACACCTTAGTGGCTGCACCAGAGGTCGAGGCCTAAGGCACGAGAGATTCAAGAGGAGGCAGAACTCCAGGCTGTCTAGTGGAAAGAGATCCTATCAAAGGTGTCATCGCAGACGACTGGGTGTCAAAAGTGACAGATCGAGCCTGGGGATAAGTCAGGTGTGGGGTCTCTGGAATGCGCGCGGCCATCACAGAGACGACCTCAATGACCGGCTCCGCAGTGGTGTGAGCCTGCCAATTTCCGGTACCCGAGGGATTCCCGATCATCAGGAGATGATTGTCAGGAAGAGTAACAAAGGCCGAAGAGGTCACTGTCAAAGGAGGAATTGAGGAGGCAGTCATCTCCGGAGTAGCAGAAGTCAAGAGCTCACCAAAGTGTTGAGCCATGGCAGAATGAGAACAAGTGAGAATTGGACTACGGCGACAAGACAAAGGATGGACCTTAGGACAAGCAATCGTCGAAGGCGACGGGTAACTCGAGGAAGGATGATCGAGATCTGTCACCAAAGGGGAAACAGAGAAAGAGGACTCTCGAGCTCTGGTCGAGGAACTCGCACAACAACCTGTAGAAAGAGCAACAGGATTCAGGAAAACCTGATGTGAGTAAAACAAAACATAGATGCAATGTTATTAGGGTGGCATGAATGGCACACATGCACATGAATGCAACTAATATGCTCTCTCTCACCAACCAAGTGTTTCCTAGAAGGCCGTCTAATCCAGGATCTCACACGGGTAAATAGGTCTCCGACTCAGGCTAGAAAGTAAAGGCCCTTGCTCTAAATCCTGGCCAAAGCGCAGGCAGTGAACAAGTGGTGCGTTAGTGGCCTCGTCTCCTACAGTAGCATGGAGCTGTACCTTTTACTAACACCGACACGACCCCAGACAAGGGAGGACAAACTAACCACATGTCCTGCGCTAAAGCTATAGAACGGATTACAAGAATTGCCCTTCGCAGACTGTAGGTGGACTCAGGGGAGAAGAATGCTTGCCCTATATGATCAATCATGCAATATATTTTAATGTTTTTTACTTGCACATTATTAACCAGGGGGAGAATTTGATTTGGTCTCTAGTATTGCCTTATTAATTGTTCTCTGAGTTTGTGTGTTTTATTTCAACCAGAAGGGGGAAACAAATATGTCTCTACTCTCCTAGGCATGTCAAGTGCGAAAAAGAGAAGAAAACTCACAAGTAAGGCAAGCAAGCAAACAAACAACAAACAAAAGGCATGATCATGGCATGTGCAAGTGTCGTGGCCTCATGATTGTGAAAAGAAAACATCCATCACATCAAAAGGCATGATATATAGCATGTGTGTGGAGTGACATAGCAAATGTGTGAAATAAAGTGCAAAAGGCTCGCTAATTAGACAAATAATCACCAACAAAGCTAACAAATAACATATGAAGTCAAGGCAAGCAAAAGGACTAACCTGAAAGCTGGAATCTTGTCATCCCTAGCGGAGTCGCCAGTTCTGTGACCAAGCTGACCCGAAGGAGGGGGAAGGAGATCACAACCATGCTAAGATGGAGAAGGCACAAGATAGGATAAAAGAGAAAGGATGAGGAGTCGCCACCTAGTCTTTTAAGGGAAAGACAAGGAGAACCACAGGAGGATGAGTGCATGAGGTACAGATACGAAGGCTGGATGTCTACTAACCAGAGGATAGGTAAGGATTCCTATTATGCACGAGGAAGGTATAGGCACCCTCGTGCGCCCGAGAAAACTCGGTCTTTCTAGCCTAAATCGCTTGCTAAGGCTGAATAACTACTTGCTAAACCTAGATCATGCTCTGAATATACTATTATGAATGCCTAGACAAAACTGGATGGATGTGCGAGATGGCATGTGAAATTGCGAAGAAATCCACATAAATGACAAAATCGTAAAGTATGATACGACAAAGCAAATCACATGAAATGACAAGGTTTTTTTACAAAGAATGGCTTAAAAAATCATACATGCCTCAAGAGAAATAAAAATGCAAACAACAATGGTCAGCAGAATCTTGAAAAACATTACGGAAATCGAGATGGGAGAATTACGAAGAAGTTCATGTAAAACGAGCAAACTTGGACATGTGAAGTAATTCACATAAAATGACGGTGTTTTTGGACCGATCGCTTGAGGAAACCATATGGATGTTAAAAGATGAGTAGCAGAGTCAACCCAAGTTCTCAGGATCGTGAAGAGGTCATGAAAATCAAAAAGAGAAGATAAACTGCAAACGGGCCAGTGTGGGCCTTTCGGTCAGTTCCTGTACGTTCTCGGGCGACGAAATCCAAATCAAGTAAAAAAGCCCAAAGCACAAGATTAAATAGGGTCCAATCTAATGCAAGGCGAGGGATTCCGAAAACACGGAGAAATCAAAAAAGGAAACACAGGAAAAGACACAAACTCACTTAAAATGAAGGATCAATGAGTAAATGTGTTGAAAACCAAATGAAAGGGATAAACAAGTGCCTAAATGTGTAAAAAGTGTCGAGGGATGGCTTGGACTAGGATTAGGAAAGGCTGAGTGCAAAATTAAAATGCATACACATGGATTGAAGACCTAGGGGCAATTTGGTCATTTTCATGGTTAGATGTGATAAATGCAAACACAGGGGTAGTGTATGGACTAAAATATGTACAAAACATTTCGACAATGTTATTTGCAAGAAAACATGAAAAGAAATACAATAACGTGACGTAAACACAATAAAGGGCAAGTACGGGGTTTAAAACGCAAAATTCGCAAAAAAGAATGAGGATCTGGATGAAAACTACATTCATGGTTTCCGTTTTAGCATGCAGATGATCGGTCAAATGTTAATGTGGTACTGAGATGTGAAGATTGCACTTAGGTAATTTCCTAGAAGTTCAAGGTCTAAAGTGCAAAATTCACGCTTATGTGCAAATGTGGTTAAAATGTGAAACAAAACTCTGTTCATTGTGAAAATCATGATTTCAAAGTGGAATTTATAATAAAATAAATAAAAAAATGCCACAAGTGAAGAATAACAAAAAATATGCAAGAAATCGTTCCGAAACCCTAAATGATGGATTTAAAATTAATCTAAGGGCCTATATGCAAATTAGCTACTCAAGAATCGTTTATTACAAAGTTAAGGACTTATGTGCAAAATTCCAGGGGTCTGAGAGTAATAAAAATTGAATTTTATGTGGACCAGTGTAATTATGCAATTTATTAAGGTTAAAGATGCAAAATTCACAGTGAAAACTCATTTTTTAATTTCCTAGGGGTTTAATGCAAAAGGTCTAGACTTAAAGGCGGTAAATGTTGAGTTTTAAACATGATCAGAGTAATTTTTAAAAGCTTAAGGGTCCAGAATGCAATTTAATAGGGAAAAGTCATTTTAAAATGTTTTTGGGGGTTTAAATGTAAATTCTCTAGACTTAAATGTAACAAAAATATGAAACAGGGACCTAGGTGTGGAAAAAACATGTATGAATGCATTAAGAAATAAAAATTAAATTATGTAGGGAGTTATATGCAAATCATACAGGAGTAAAATGAAGAATGAAAGTTACTTAAACTATAGGGACTAAAGTACAAAAATGCAGGACTTAAGTTAAGTAGAAAAGGTCTCAAATGCAATGATATAAGGACCTATGACTAAAAAGCTAAGACTAAAGGGTCTAACCTAAAAGAAGTCTCCTTCGAAGTTCACCGACGTTCTGGACTCCAGCGACGGCTCCGACAAGGCGCTAACGGCGGTGTGACGGCAGAGGGACGCTGGTGGCGGTCGCGGAAGCCTGAGGGTGACACGATGAGACTCTCCGGTGCATCGGATGGGGTTGGGACAACCTGCGTTGCTCCCCCCACCTCGCACTCCGACGAGGCGTTCTGGATGGTGACGGCGTGATGGTAGCGGCACTCCGACGACAGTCGAGCTGGGGCAGTGGTCGGGAAAGCATCCTGGAGGCTTGAGGAGTTTCCCAGGGGTGTTGCGGGTGGCTGGGATGGCTTGAGGCAGTCCACCCATCCCCCTCGCTGAAGGAGGAAATGACGGAGGCTGGGGCGGCGTTCCTAGCTCAGAATCGACAACACAACAGCGAAGCAGGGTGTGCGGTGATATGGTGAAGCCTCTGGAGGTGTCGATGTAGAATGCTGGTGGTGGGCGTAACGCAGCGCCTCTTCGTCGACTGTCAACGACGGTGGCAGGGACTGTGGCGACGGCGAGGGTTTGGATTGTCCTCTCCGACGTGAGGGATTGACAGCGGCGGCTGGGAGCGTCGACGGCAGATGCTCTTTTTGGTGGCTCCAGGATGCAAACAAGGATCTGGGTGGCCCAGGAGGTTGCTCGTGTCTGGGGTACGAGGGGGAAGCCCTGGTTCGCTAGATGGGAGAAGATTCGATCCCAGGGCTTGACGACGGCGAGGAGTTTTTATGCTCCGGTAGAGGCCTCCTCCACCGTCGATCTCTTCCTCCTGGGGCCAACGCCGTTGGATGCAGCGCATGACGGAGAAGGTATGTTTGGTGATCGTGGGGTCAGGGATTGGCCAACAGACAAATTGGCCAACACCACTTTGGCAGTTCCTTGAGACTATCTCTGAGGCCTGCACTCCATTAGTCCCTCTAACAATTTCCATTCACGAATCATCAGGCTAGCTATGACATGAGTGTGTCTGCTCAGAGCATCTGCAACTACATTTGCTTTCCCTAGGTGGTTTGACAAACTGAAATCATAATCCTTAATGTACTCCACCCAATGCCTCTGTCTTAGGTTCAGATCCTTCTAAGTAAAGATGTACTTTAAACTCTTATGATCTGTGTACACCTCAAACTGCTCGCCATACAAATAATGCCTCCAAATCTTTAAGGCGAACACAACAGCTGTCATCTCTAAATCATGAGTGGGATAACTCTTTTCATGATCTTTCAACTGGCGCGAAGCATACGCTATCACCCTACCATACTGCATTATTACACACCCCAAACCAATTCCACAGGCATCACTGTAGACGGTGAAACCGCCACTCCTTGAAGGCAAAGTCAAAATTAGGGCTGACACCAAACGAGCCTTCAACTCGTTGAAGCTCTCTTTGCACTACCAATTCTAGGTAAAGTGCACTTCTTACTTGGTCAATCTGGTCAACAGTGCAGCAATCTTGGAGAAAGCCTGAATGAATCTCCTATAATATCCTGCCAGGCCGAGAAAACTTCTAATCTCAGTTACTATCTTCGGTCTGGCCTAACTGCTCACAGCCTCTACTTTGGCTGGATCTACCTTGATGCCTTTTCATGAAATAATATGACCAAGGAAAGACACATTCTCTAGCCAAAACTCACACTTGGAGAACTTGACATAAAGCTGATGTTGCCTCAAAGTCTCCAGTACGATCTTCAAATGCTTCCAGTGGGTCTGAACATCCAGAGAATATATCAGAACGTCATCCACAAAGATGACCACAAACTGATCCAAATATGGCCTGAACACCCTATTCATCAGGTCTATAAAAGCAACCGACGCGTTTGTCAACCCGAATGGCATAACCAAAAACTCAAAATATCCATAACGGGTACGAAAGGCTGTCTTCTACACATCTGGCTCACTAATTCTCAAATGATGGTATCTAGATCTCAAGTTTATCTTGGAAAACACTGATGCTTCCTGCAACTGGCCCAACAAATCGTCGATCCATGCCAACAACCATTCGTTTATGAGAAGTGGGAGCCTCCGACGGACCCCTCAAACAAGCATCATAAAATGTATATAATTCATGGGGTGTAGACTTTTGAGTCTACTTCAAAATCCCTTAAACTATTCTGCAATCCATTCACTATGCAATCCATACGAAAATCACAAAGATATGAAGCTCATTAACGACTACTGTAGCATGCATCCCTAAATCTCCTATAACCCTACAAATTTTCATCCTAACCACATGATATCTACATATTCATGCTATTCATCATATCCTCATTCATTCTACCATTTTTCTACGATTTTACATGCATTATTTTCAATTTTCATGCATTTTATACCTTATTGTAAACAAAGAGGAAAGAGGAAAGAGGAGGAATGGGGGTTACATACCTCCTCTGACGAGCTCTCCCAACTCCGACGAGTCTCTCCTACCCCAGCGATGCTCCTCCTCCTCAGCGGACCACTCGGACAACCTCCCTCCTCAGGCTCACGCACCTTTCTTCCTTTCCCTCTTTTCTCTAGCGGCTGCCTTCCCTCCTCTTCCGTTCGCCTCCGCCCCTCTTTATCTCCTCCTCCTCTTGCGTTACGTCAGCCGCCCATCGCATCAGAAGAGACGGAGAGGCATGGACAGCCATCTCGTGGTGGCACGGGTCGGGGAAGGAGAAGAAGAAGATGGGAATAGTGTGGCTCATGGGAAAGATAGAGAGAAAAAAAGAGAAGGAAAGAAAAAAAAGAAAAGATAAGTGCGCAAATTGAGACGACTGTGCTTCCTTAAATCAGACTCCACATTACTCCAAAATCACAAATAGGTGCACAGAAGAACCAAATCCTTACAATCACAAGAAACAACAAATTATTCATTAATAAACTATTCATACATTATTACAATTAATTACATGGTTTATAATTAAAATGGATAATCAGGCCCAGGTGTCACATAAGTAGGATGCAAATGATAATGGAGAAAGTAATAAAGGAGAGGTCAATGTTGATCATGTCGTTGATATAAAAATTTCTAATGATGAAGTGAAGATCAATGAAGTATATTTTGTTGATCTAGAGAGTCTTCCTCAAGACACAACCCCTAATGGCTCCAGTTGTTGATATGGAGTTTAAATTCTTCTATGACTTTCTAAAGTACTACATGCACTATTAGAAAAATTCAGAATTGCAAATACAAGTCACGAGGACTTAGCAAAGAAATGTTCTCATTAAGATTTTACGAGAACTTTTTACAAGGATTTATTGAAGACTTTTCCTCGCTATAATTTAACAAGGACTTAGTAAGGATAAGTCTTTGATATATCCTCATTAATTTGACGTAAAACCGTTACTGTGCGGGTCTTTTATCCATTCATTTTGTTGCTCCTCTCCACTCTTCACTATCCTCTCCTCTCTTCCGCCTCTACTCCTACTCCTCCTCCTCCTTCTCCTCTTTGCTAAAAGTCTCCTCCTCCGACGATTTAGCATGACCATCTGTCCTTTGGTGTTTGACGTAGTTCTTCCTCTCTGTCTTCCAACGACACTAATTCTTCTCTAACCACTGACAACGTTGCTCATTCTCCACGAAGCTCCTCTCCTCTCTCCTCTGCTCTCCTCCTCCTCCTCCTCCTCCTCCTTCTCTCCCCCAACCTCTCTAGTATATATTTTTTTAAAATTTTCAACCTTCATTTTGGTTGTGTGGTGGGTTTTTAGGCAAAGGCATCGATGAGGGTGCAAGTGTTGAAGCGGTGCATCGAGGAAAAGGCAGCATTGGGCTTGAGGTGATGTTGGCCTTTTTAGATGCTCGAGGGCTTAATCATCACTACCGTACTATTGCCGGCCTCTTGAGATCCTCAATATTTCTAACAAAACACAGAAATTCTTTAAAGGGAAGGCAACAAAACTAGCCAAAAGAGTAAGATACCTATTATATCAGTTTCTTTTTGGGACGTCCCATGGCAAGATTGCTCTTAGTGTATTATTCTGAAGTTTTACAGCACAAGAACATGACATTTGTTCCGTGTTTTGTAGGTACTAAATTGAAATTTTGAAATTTTGCACCATGTCTATTACATTGGAAACCAACATCCGTCAAAACCAATGGTGTTGTTCCTTATAGCAGAACTAAAGATCAAGCCAAGGCACACCCTTTGGTAAAGGAATCATCAGAAATTGCCTCGAACATTAGCTACCATGCTCGTTACAACCCTCACTTTTCCTTGTTGAAGTTTGACCTGAGCAAGCATACCATGCAGCGGCAGAAAGCGTCTGTGACCTTTTGTACTCATACTCAACAATCTTTGTTGGTGATCAATTTGTTTTTGCTTTTGGCA
Organism: Posidonia australis; assembly: GCA_024699735.1. Classification (NCBI taxonomy): domain Eukaryota; kingdom Viridiplantae; phylum Streptophyta; class Magnoliopsida; order Alismatales; family Posidoniaceae; genus Posidonia; species Posidonia australis. The sequence continues at coordinate 9,022 of JAMKQA010018988.1, forward strand.
CTATCATGATCACCTTTCAATTTAAGATGATTAGTAAGATCCTAATCACGCATTTCTTTTTAAAAAGTTGTAATTCTTAACTTAAAAACTTTGATCTGATCACTAATGATGCTAGAGGGTTTTCATACAGATCCGTACTGAAACAGGTCCTGAAGAATTTTTCTGTCATATTCTTTGTGTGAGGATGCTATCTAGGAGGCTAGAACAATCACATGTTCTATATTATCAATCATATTTCATCTTTGAACACATGATATCCGATTTCTTTCCTCAAGTATATTATCTATCCTTTCCGTAGAGGTGGATTGATGCCTGTCACCATTTTCACATGGTCGATCCTAAGCAAACCTACTACCTGTCCATGGAGTATCTACAAGTGCAAGCATTGACTAACGCCATTGGAAATTTCGATCTTAGAGATGCATACTCTGATTCCTTAAAAAAATTGGGGCATGAACTTGAAGCGATGTCTGAAGAAGTATGCCATCCTTTCTTTCTTTTCTTCCCATGAAAATTGCACCATAATCATCCCTGATTCAAAAAATCTCTAGCAGATTGATTCAAACATTCTAGCTGTTTTTTTAAAGGGTCCCTTCAAGTTGTATTGATGAATTTTCCCGACATTGAAAGAAGGGTGTTGCACCGGATAATTTGCGCGTCTCCTTGAGATGGCAACCGACAGTCCGACATCAAGAAAATCCATCTGTCCAACCGTGTCCTCGTATCCGTCCGGTACTGGCTGGAAATTCTTTGACCGGTGAAATCAAAATGACAGCTGAGTAGTGTATCGGAGCAAATATAGACAGTACTTGCGAGAAAATGACAGGCAATACTCAACACGGAATGTCGGCTGCTTAAATCACCGGTGGAAAAAAAGAAAAAAAAAAGGTCCATCATTCCCTTTCATGGTAACTTCCATTGAAAATAATCAAAGAATTCATGGGAATGAAGGCTTTAGTAAACGTGTGTTTTTTACATGGTAACGAACGTGTGTATTAGCTGTTGGGTAAACAAGATCTGAATAGGGTTGGCAAAGAACTTCTCAATGATAAAGTAAATAATGAAAACGATTAAACAAATCAGCAAGTAAAGTACATCAATATTTATGTGGAAAACCTTCTCAGTGTGAGAAGTAAAAACCACAGGACCTATCGGTCCACCTCCAAATCTCCATTATAATCAAATGGATACAAACAAGGTCTTCTCTAGTATTTTACTAGAGGAATCACATGCACATCACAGTACACAATGACACAAGCAACAACAACACAAAACAAGAGGTAATGTAGTTTTACCCAAATTCGGTCTCCTCTGTTCCAGAAAATTCTACTATCACTAGGCTGCTCCAAAAATCACGAAACTTGGCAAGAACGAAGCTCCACAAATCCCTGAACTACTGAAAATATTTCAGCCAAAACGAACTTCGTTTCACCCCTCAGATTGACCATCTACCTGTAGTGACGAACTCCCCCTGAAACCTTTTTTGATTCTGTCTCTTCACTGCTCTGATCACCAATCCAACCGTCCAATCTGAGGAATAGTGAGTCACGACCTTCTCGATAAAATCTCTTCTCGATCCGACCACAAACACCCTTCTGATTAGCCCTATGATCAAGGTGGTGTAGCAACAAGAGAGATAGGCGAAAATCAACCACCCCTTCTCTTGTAAAAAAAGTTGTGTTATTTTCTCTCTTCCTCCACAAGCCCTAATAGGGTTTATAGGTAAATAGCATGAAGGTCCCTACAAAGTAAATAAATAGCAAAGTCGGCCATCCTCCATATGGATGGAAACCCAACAAACTCCCCCTCCTAACTACATAGAGGAGTCCACCAATCCTACAATCTGGCTAAAAGTATTTAACTTGTCTTTCGTCACTACTTTAGTCAACATATCTGCTCTATTGTCATCAGTATGCACCTTATCAAACTCAAGCTCCCTTGAGTTCACCACGTCTCGAATCCAATGGTATCAAACTTTGATATGCTTTGACCTCGAGTGGAATGATGAATTCTTGCTCAAGTGGATTGCACTTTGATTGTCACCAAACAGTACAAATTTATCTTGCATAATCCTAAATTCTCCAAGCATTCTCTTTAGCCATATCATCTCTTTGCAGGCTTCCATCGCTGCAATAAATTCAACCTCTGTCGTAGACAATGCAATATATTTCTGCAATCTGAATTGCCATGAAATAGCTCCTCCTACATAGGTAAATAAATATCCTGAAGTAGATTTTGAGTTATCTACATCTCCAGCCATATTTGAGTCAGTGTAGCCAACCAATGTTGGTTCTCCACTACCAAAACAGATCTTCAAATTTGAAGTGCCTTGGAGGTATCTCATGATCCACTTCACTGCTTCCCAATGCTGTTCTCCAAGATTTGAAAGAAATCTGCTCACTATACTAACTGTATGGGCAATATCAGGTCAGGTACACACCATAGCATACATCAGGCTCCCAATAGTTGAGGCATACGGACTCCATTTCCCTTTTCTTCTCATCTACAGAGGGACACTGCTTCTTGCTCAACCTGAATTGAGTTACAAGAGGAGAACTAACTGGCTTTGCATCGTCCATATGAAATCGTTGAAGGACTTTCTCAAAGTACTTCTCTTGTGACAAGAATAACATATTGGAACTTCTATCTCTTTCAATTCCAATACCAAGAATCTTCTTTGCAGGTCCTAAGTCTTTCATAGCAAAAGACTTGTTCAGCACCTTCTTTAATTTTGCAATCTTGGATATATCCTTGCCACAATTAAAATATCAGCAACATAGAGCAACAAAATAATAAAATCATTAGAGAGAAATCTCTTAACGAATACACAATGGTCTGTGCTACATTTCTTGTAGCCTTGCTCCCCCATGACAATGTCAAACCGCATATATCATTGCCTTGGTGCTTGTTTCAGGCCATAAGGACTTTTCTTCAATCTGCACACTAAGTCTTCTTTGCCTTTCTCAACAAATCCCTCTGGTTGCTCAATATAAATCTCTTCCTCCAAATTTCCATGAAGGAAGGAAGTCTTCACATCCATCTGCTCAATCTCAAAATTGAGACTTGCTGCCAAACCAAGAACCACTCGAATAGAAGTCATCTTCACTATTGGAGAGAAGATCTCATCAAAGTCAATTCCCTTCCTTTGAGTAAATCCTTTCACAACTAGCCTGGCCTTATACTTTGGATGTGACGTGTGCTCATCTTGCTTGATTCTGTAGACCCATTTATTCTTGAGTGCTCTTTTGCGTTCAGGCAACTTCACCAACTCATAAGTGTGATTCTCATGCAAGGAACTCATCTCATCTTGCATGGCTTCCATCCACTCCTTCTTGTACTCATCTTCTACTGCATCTGTATAGCACCCTAGTTCTGCACCATCAGAGAGTAACACCACAAACTCATTTGAAGAATATCTAGCAGAATGTCTTCTATCTCTAGCTGATCTTCTGAGTTGAACAGCTGGTGGAACTTCTTGCACTACCGGTTGTTGGTCATGACCATTTGCTTCAGCATCATCTTGATCCTGGGGAGCATCCTGTCCAACCGTGTCTGCATTATCATCATCATCTTCTTCAACTTCAACCTGTTATTGATTTGGAAATGTAGAAACTGAGTCTAAATTAATCAAGCCTTCTTGTTGTTGAGTTCCTTTAACCTGTACTTTGTCAATGTCCTCAATTGTTTGATCTTCCACAAACACAACATCACGGCTTTTGACAATCTTCTTAGCTATTGGATCATACAGTTTGTAGCAAAAATCATCCTACCCATAGCCAAGGAAAATATACTATCATGTCTTTGCATCAAGTTTGGTTCTTTCATCTTGAGGAACATGTACAAAAGCTTTGCATCCAAATACCTTCAAATGATCATAGGAGATATCTCTATCATACCAAACCCTGTTTGGAACATCTCCCTGCAAATAGTAACATGGTGAAAGATTAACCAAATAAACAGTAGTCATCAAAGCCTCACCCCAATAAGACCTCGGTAATTTTTCTTGTGAAAGCAAACATCTGATTCTCTCCACTAATGTTCCATTCATTCTTTCAGCAACTCCATTTAACTGTGTGTCTTTGGAGGCCTCTTTTGATGCTTTGTGCCTTTCTCTTTGCAATAAACATCAAATGGTTCGCAATACTCTCCCCCATTATCTGTTCGGATGTACTTTACTTTCTTGCTTGTTTCTCTTTCAACTAAAACTTGAAATTCTTTGAACTTCCCAAGTGCTTGATCTTTGGACTTCAAGAGATAAGCCCAAATTTTCCTGGAGGAATCATTAATAAATGTGACAAAATATCTAGCTCCACTATGTGTCATTATCTTCATCGGTCCACACACATCAGAGTGGATCAGCTTTAACATCTTTGACTTCTTGGAAGGAGGTTAGCTCTTGAAGGCAATACGGTGCTGCTTTCCTGCTAAGCAATCTACACAATTCTTCAAATGTGCACTCCTCAACTTTGACAAGAGATTCTTCTTCAAAAGCATTATCATCCCCTTCTCATTCATGTGACCAAGTCTCTTGTGTCATAACACACTTTGATCTTCATTTTCTAATGCATTAACAGAAGCACTAAAAAGTTTAGCATGAATATAATAGAGGTGAGATAGCCTTTTACCTCTCGCTGCAATCATGCTTCCCTTGGTAAGCTTGTATTGTCCATCTCCAAAATGACTTGAGTAGCCTTCATCATCAAGTTTCCCAACTGAAATAATGTTGATTCTCAAGCTCTCAACATGCCTGACTGATTTGAGGATTAACCTGGTGCCATTTGTGGTCTCTAAATGCACATCTCCTTTACCAACAATCTTTACTCTATTGTTGTTGCCCATCTTCACAACTCCAAAGTCACCTGAAGTGTAAGAAGTGAAGAAATCTCTCTGAGATGTGGCATGAATGGTAGCACCACTATCTAGCACCCATGCTGTCTCATCGTCACCTACAAGATTAACAGAAACATCATCACAAACAACAAGCAATTCTTCAACAGTCGAAGAAATTCTCCCTTCACTATCACTATCATTGTCTTGCTGCTGTGGCTTCTTCTTTTTCTTGTTTTCTCTTTTCAGCTTCTGACAAAATTTCTTGGTGTGACCCTTCTCATGGCAATGGTAGCACTCAACATTTGCATACTTACTCTTGGATTTACTTGTGCCCTTCTCAGAACCTTTGGGACCACTGCTCTTACTTCTCTCCTGTGACTCTATAACCAACACATCAGAGTGAGAGGAGTAACCATCTGTAATCCTTCTGGACTCTTCATTCATTACCTTGGTTTTCACATAGTTCCAAGTGACTATATCATCAGGAGCTGAGTTGCAAAGTGTGACCTTCAAGGACTCCCATGTATCTAGTAATGAGCCTAGAAGCAATAAGGCTCTCACTTCTTCATCAAACACAATATCCATCGAAGACAATTGATTTATAATCTCTTGAAATACATTCACATGATCCGCCACAAGGGTGCCGTCTCGGTATCTCAAATGCATCAACTGTTTGATAAGAAACATCTTGTTGGTGCCTTCTTTTTGAGCATATAGCTCCTCTAACTTCTTCCATAAGGTACCTACATCTATTTCATCACTAATGTGATTCAACACATTGTCATCTATCCACTGTCTAATGAAGCCGCATGCTTGACGATGAAGTATCTTCCACTCATCCTCAGATTTATCTTTAGGCTTCTCTTTTTTGAAAACAGGCTTCTAATATTCTTTAACATCAAGATGATCTTCCATCTTTCCCTTCCAAACTTGAAAGTTTGTGTCCTTCAATGAAATCATCCTACTCGTGTTTGCTTCCATTTCACCACAAGGAACCGAACCTTGCCCCAAGCCTTAGGCCCTATGCCCCACGGTGGGCGCCACTTGTTGGGTAAACAAGATCTGAATGAGGCTGGCAAAGAACTTCTCAATGGTAAAGTAAATAATGAAAACGATTAAACAAATAGGCAAGCAAAACACACCAATATTTACATGAAAAACCTCCTCAGTGTGAGGAGTAAAAACCACAGGACCTATCGGTCCACCTCCAAATCTCCACTATAATCAAATAGGTACAAACAAGGTCTTCTCTAGTATTTTTCTAGAGGAATCACATGCACATCACAAGTACACAATGACACAAGCAATAACAACACAAAACAAGAGGTAATGTAGTTTTACCCAAATTCGGCCTCATCTGCTCTAGAAAATTCTGCTATCACTAGACTACTCCAAAAATCACGAAACTTGGCAGGAATGAAGCTCCACGAATCCCTGAACTACTGAAAATATTTCAACCAAAACAGACTTAGTTTCACCCCTCAGACTGACCTTCTACCAAGAGTGCGCGCTGCAGAACTGTAGTGATGAACTCCCTCTGAAACTCCTTTTGATTCTGTCTCTTCACTGCTCTAATCACCAATCCAACCGTCCAATTGGAAGAATAGTGAGTCACGACCTTCTCGGTAAAATCTCTTCTCAATCCGACCACAAACACCCTTCTGATCAGTCCTATGATCAAGGTAGTGTAGCAGTAAGAGAGATGGACGAAAATCAGCCATCCCTTCTCTTGTAAAAAAAGTTGTGTTGTTTTCTTTCTTCCTCCACAAGTCCTAATAGAGTTTATAGATAAATAGCATGAAGGTCCCTATAAAATAAATAAATAATAAAATCGACCATCCTCCACGTGGAGGGAAACCCAACATTAACAAGACACGTTTATTTCTAGAATTTACGTTATAAAATCGTCCATCTTGAGGAATTAGTCCAGTAGAAATTAGACTATTAAATAGATGGTGTTCACGTCAATGAATTTGTGGACTGATCATCTACAGCCTGCTAAGCACTTCAGTTTATCGTCAATTCTGGACTTTTATGGGCTTTTCAGAGTTCTAATGCAATAATACATACCGTTGCCATCCACGTCAAGAAAGAAACTGATCATCTACCAGACTTCACCCCAAATTAACAAGCCATTACATAGGTACCTAAGAAGCTTACTTATTGTCTTGCATAAAATTGACCAAGTGGACCAAAGAGAACTAGGAATTACATGCAGTTCTTCTACCCATTTTCCTGTAGAAAATGTTAGAATTCTTGGATCGGAAGAATGAACAATATATTTATCGTCAAGAGAAGAAAAGGTCTGATGTCGGAACTTGACTTACCAGTGACGTCTATGATTTGGTCAGTGTTAAAAGCCGACAGCACCAAGTTTGGAAACACTGGGTTACAAAACTAGGGAAAGACTTTACTTGGACAGGAAGGATTTTAACTAAACTAAACGTGTCAGGAACTTCACCATCTGTCCAAATTCTACGTCCATTAGTAGTTCTTCTTCTTTGGATGCATAGGTGAGGAAATTCTTCCATGTGCTCAAGGTCTAGTATATGTATATACATGTCATATTAGAAAAAGAGAAGTTCTACTGAACATGACGTTGTTGTTGATTCCAGTGGCCATTCAATCCTCATCCTTCATCGATTTCATTATTATATGTGAGCACAATGGAAAAATCATCTCAAGATACATACAAAATAATACCGTATTGATGAATTCTTCGTGGAAATCAGACTAATAAAATGATATTAATACAACAACAAAAACACGACTCTAATGTCCATCATTGTTATGTCCTTATCCTTTGTGGTATTTTACCAAACTGAGTAAATTATCCTTTTTTGATGTGAAAAAAACTAAAACTAATTACAGCAATGCAGACTACTAAATTAGTCGATATTTAAATGGTTCATGTGAAGACAAACTACAAAGACATATACCGTGGATAAAAGAAAAAAGAAGCAAATCCGTGGTTTTGTTTGGTTCATGCAAACGTTTGTGCTAGCTCAATGTGAGGATCATATGGTCAGTCTAAATGGTTGTAATTCTTACCTATTTTTCAAATGTGATGGGGACATAATAGTAAACATGCATACATACTCTTGTATGTGTGACTGAATACATATGACCACATGATGATGGAAATGTATTAGTAGATTTCAAATGAGTGTATATTTCTCAAATACATATAAAAATATTGAAAAAATAATAACAACTACAATCTTGTGATTTATTGGATAAAATGTGATAAATGAATATATACTTCAAAAATACTGCAAAATTTACATCACTTATTAAAGAACTCATCAATGAGGTCCCATAGTCTACAAATATTTCATGATAATTTCAATTTTGACACTTGCAAATGCTTGATATATCTAATCAAATTCTTCCTTTTTGAATACAAGCTAATCCTAAAACCAATTATATTTAGGGTGAGGCACCTCACCCAACTCCCCATCGACATAGGAAGTGAAACTATACATGTAACTTTAGCTTGAATGATGGTTGTCTTGTAAAGACATTACTTCAACGAAAATTTTAGCATGTCAACTAGTTATTTATGTTAGAGTATTAGCTTAAGTATATTTAGTTCCGATATAAACACCACTATACTAGAAATACTTGTAGTTGATACAAAATATTTTGCTCAACCAGGTTTTAGGTTCAATAGTCTAAAGATATTTATGCACTAGACTTGACAACCACAGACAAAAGGTCTAAAGGCACCTAGGCGTTTGGTTCGAACATGGAGTAAATAGCCTAAAGACACCCAAATGTTAGACTTGAAGATCATGCAAAAGAATCCCAGGTGAATAGCCTACAGACACCTAAGAGATCGACCTAAAGACTCTGAGACGGCATTGAACACTTGGCAAATGGCGTACAGATACTCAGGTGATCGAGTGGATAATTCATGCCTCTTCATCAACGACGAACTACGCAAAGCACTCCAACTACAAGGCCGTCCAAGTGCCCTGAATAAGCAATCTCTAACAAGAGGGCCACCAAATACCCAACTCTAAGATCATCACCAAGTTCGACCGAGCACCCAACACGAGCATCCTCTAGCAAGAAGGTCAAACAAGTGCCAAGCCCGAGTGCCCTCCTAGGTAACAACGCACGGCCTCCCTTGACACTTCAAAAAACATGTGGGGATGCAAACATGTCACAAACATGCATGATTCCCCAAATACACAAAGTCTTCAGGCACCATGCTCCAAAATCTTCAAGCACTAGACACACCTGATAGAACCACCATACCTAACACGCTGATACAACTATAACAACCAGCAATCATCTCTACACCGTGTAAATCGCACTTAGATGTTAATCTACATGTCTTGTCATGCCCTATGCTCCCGACAGCATACTTAATCATGTATAGCTCTTTTATCAAGGTTGGACATGTGCCACAACAACCTTTAGCTACTACTCAAGTATAAATACACTACATATCATGAGATAGTGGGGGACCTAGATCTTTTCTCAAGGGTTTGAGCTCTCTCTCTTAAAACTTGATCTCTCTTTGCTAACTTAAGCATCGAAGCATCCTTGACCCTAGCCAAGGTCCACTTCTATTTCTTTCTTTTGTTCACAGCCTCGCACAGAACTCACTCGAGTATGCAGACCATGAACTAGCCATCTTGCCTCTTTAGCAGCTCTCAACCAACACTTCAACCCAGAACTGGTGAGCAATACAATGTGTGCCAAGAGGGATGAGATCAATGGTGAAATTAGGAAGTACATCCATTAAATGTCATGAGAACATGCGTCCATGAAATGTCATGAGAACACGTGCAAAATATCAAATGTGTTAAAAAATGTCTACAAGGAGAGAGTCCATACTACTAGTAGGTAAGAGTCCGCACATACAAATAGTGTGCAAACCAATTTGGTTTAGGGTGCATTTAGTTGCACTTCTAGTAAAAGTTAGATTCTACCTTTTTCTCAGAAGTTAACTTTTGACATCATTTCTAGAAATTGACTTCAATTACATGTGTAGAATCTTGTTTGGTAGAAATAGATATACGTAAATTCTAAACTTTAATATTAATGTCAATAGAGACCCATTTATCCTACTTCAAACCATAAATTACTTGAATACTACATGGATAGTTTGGAAAAAGTATAAAACCCATAGCTTCTGCTTGAAGCAATCCAACACCAATTTCTACAAAATCTGTTTTTAATGTATAACTTTCAAGTGGTTGTGGTAGAAGCTCCAAAAGCTATGTTATATTGCCTTGTTTAGAATATATTGCTTTTAGGTGTTTTGAAACGAAACAAGATGCACACTTAGAAAGCAATAGTTTTCAATACAGGCAAATGGCAACAGGCAAACAAGACAAGAGTCCACTTGCACTTTACAAGATATGCCGCATTAGTGCGGTCGACTGCATCCGATAAAAAACCTGAAAAATAAAAAAACAACCTCTATAAAAAGAGACGTGCTTAATTTGACAGGAGTCACTCTTGCATGAGAAGAAAGGTGATTACCATACTTCTGATGTGTTAAAACAGTTTGTAACTTAGAAAAATGTTGTGCAAGATCTCAACCCATTCCTAAAAGTACCCTTGAATGTCCTGTCGTTCAACGTCTTCATTTTTCTATTCAGAATATATGATAGCCCACTGAATGAGGATTGAATCAGGGGGATTTATGATCATAGAATATATTTAATATAAAGCACTAGCAGGTAGAATGGCTCAGTGATTGTTGGAAAGTCAATTTGACAAGTTCAAATGAACCTGTACACAGAAGACAATCCCAATATAAGATAATCTTATAAATTAACTTTTTGATTTATATAACAACAGGATTTGCACCGAGACCATCCATGTTCAGTTCAACCATTTCGGCTTGAAACATGCACCAATGCCTATTCTCACTTATTCCATTATGATAATGCCGTTAAAGGTGAATTTTGATTTTTTGTTTTGCGTAATTATTTCAATTCATATTTTCACACAAATGCACACATGGAACCAAAGAAGGACAAGGAAGAGATTTATTTTATGTATTTATTTTATAAAATTTTCTTGACTAACTGACGATCTCGTCTCTTGCAGGTAATTCCTTTGTCTCATGCGGGGTTGGAATACTACATCATTATATATATTGAATCAAACATGTAAAAAGAAGAAGATCGTTCTCAATTGCACCGAAGGCAGGAGCTTGTGGTTATGCATTACGGTAATTTCAATTATAACGGTAGCTTCCAAGTTTTTTGCGGATAGACATCAACAGAGAGTCGTCTACCCCACGGTAGTTGGGAAGTTCTGTAAAATAGTGCTATAGACAAGGGCTTTTATTGAAATGATCCCAGATAAAAGGACGTTCTCTCCAAAAATACCAAAGTATGTGCTACTATATTACATTTACCCAACTAATTAACTTTTTGTATTTCACCACAGTATATGGTCATGAAGATTGTTGATGCAATGTGAGTATGTCTCCAAGTTTTGGAATAAAATTTCATTCTAAGTTTAGGAACATTCTATTAAGTTCTTCAATCTTTATTAAGATAAATTTCAAAAGTTGTACATGTTTTCGAAGGAATATATATTAAAAAAATAAATCAGAATACCAAGCACATATACTATGGCGTATAAATTATTCACCTAAAAAACTTACTTTTAAAACATATAACAATAATGTCAAAATACTAAAGTTAATGATAGACCGTCTAAATACAAAATCTGCTAAATCTTTTTTTGTTAAGTTCTACACTCATTAAGATTCGAACCTGCAATCCTTCAACTGAAGTAATAGTCACGTACTGAATGAGTTATGCTTTCTTTAGCAAATCTGTTAAACCTAATTTGTTCTGCTATGACAACAAACTCTAGTAATCAAATTTCAACTGATTTATGATAATCTAAGATGTTGACCTAAAAGTCTGTCGTTGAAGTTACTTAGAAACTATTCATTTTAGTAATATTGATTCAAATGTTATAAAGTTTACTTTTGTTTTCTTCAAGTTATAGACAATGGTGACTAAATCCAACAAACACACTTTTATGTCTAGAAACTCCATTGGTGAGAAGGAAAACCCACAAATTAATAACATAACAATTGATACTCTCGAAAGTAACCAAATCTCAATGTATTATAAAAAAAAACTAGTATATGTTTATAACTTAATATGACAAATGCGAGCTATTTAAAAAAGATAAATGTGTAACTAATATTCTCAAAACAAAATATTCATAATTAGCATTACTTGGTGTGAGAAATTGAATGTAAACTATTACGAAAATTAAATAATTCAATGTAAACTTTTCAATCCCATCGATTTCACAACTCTATCTACCTCATAAAGAAGCTCTATGTTTACTTTTTTTATATCATAATCCACCACTAACACTAGAACATATTTCTTCTTGCATTTATACAAGATTGAATTCTCTTTAACCACATCTATATTATAGTTATGTCGCTTGGCATATATATTTCTGTTTCATAATACACTATTAATAATAGAGTATATTTCTTGTTACATTTTTTTAATTTCTTGTTACACTTATACAAGATTGAATTCTCTATAACCACGTGCATAATATTGGCATCCACATTTATAAGTGTTGTTATGGCATAGCCATGCCAAAAAAAGCATTTACAAACACCTCTTAATTACATATTCTAAAGAATATTCCACCAATTATTTTCCCTTTCAATCAAAGAAATTAACAATAATATGGTAGTTTCATATTAGTTTTGATTGGTTTCTAAATTGTCTATCCAAAATGTACTAAAAATAATTAATTTTGAAAAATATAAAAGTATTAATGGTTTTTATTAAATGTTGCTAGGACTAATGCATTTACAAATACTAACTATAATGACATTGAATAACAACAAATTAATATGAAATAATTGATTTGGAATTTTTTTAGTTGATCCATCAAAATAGAAGAGATAAAAAAATAGTTATGGCATTAAAATAGTATTTTTAAAATAATATAGTAATTTCATATTAGTCTTAGTTGATTTCCTCAAACCAATCAAGTTGTTCTAGCATAGCTGCACATAATTTTTTTTGATTTTATAAATAACAAGTGGTAGTGAAGGGAAATAATAATGTTTGTTTCATTACAGTCCTCTATTAATTATGGAATATATTTCAATGGAAATATTATATTAGGAGGATCTTGAACATACTGCTACCATTATGGTATTGTGCATCAAAATGGTTCTCTCAGCAACCATGACCACTGAAAATAATAATAGAAACCATAAGGTTAAAAGATATAGTAATACTCCTTTTTTGATAACATATGAGTGCATTTCAATAAGCTTTTTTGCATCGCTTATTTTAATCAATGGATAATATGAAAATATAATGAATACATGATAAATTATTGACTTGGAGTTATGAAGTTGAGGAGACTTACAATGAGGTTTCTTTACATAGCTTTATTATAAAACAAGATATAATATCTACAACTCAAGAATCTTCAACTTAAGGAAGGGTAGAAGAGAGATGTTGCATGTCGAAAATATATATCAAAAAGAAAGAAAGAGACAAGAAAGCATGTACTACTTTGTATCGGTGACTTCTATTTTTTGCCATTATTTAAGTCTTTTTGCTCTTATCATTGTTATTTTTGTCACCATTGAAGGTTTTTTGCTTTTATCATTGTTGTGTATTGTGCCAGTCCCATACACTATGACTATCAACATTGTTATCATCATTGAATCGTCATCAACATATTGCCATTGTTGTTTGAAATAAAGGAGCAATACTTCAATTCTATTTTTCTCCCATATATTAAAGATTATACTAAAATTTGATTCATTTGTTGTCCATGTGATATATATATAATTTTCTTTGTCTTCATAACAATGTAATATAATACATTTAATTATACATCTCAAGCTTAGGTGGAATAATGTTTGACTTACTCTGATGTAAAAATGAGCATATGATTGCATCATCATTCATATAATTGAGAAGTGCTATTTGCATATGTAGGAAATTAGTTGCATTTATCTATCTATCTATCTATCAATATATATATATATATATATATATAAACACCCTGATTTTGAAGTCACTTGACAACAGGCTCCTTTAGAAAATGCTCTGGTTGCAACCACCACCCCTAAACCATAACTCTATCTGTAGACACCCCGATTTTGAGGTAACCCAGAGATGAGTTATCCGCATGTTGCTTTGAATGTGATCAACCCTTAAACCATACCCGGAGCTTGTAGCAAGCCAGAACCCAATTAACAAATTCTGTGAGCTGGATTGGCGCACCAAGTAGGCGCACCAACCAGGCGCACCATCCAGGCGCGCGCACATCATAGGCGCACCAAGCTGGCGCCCAGCCACTTCGCAGGCTGCGGCTGCAGACCTTCCGTCTTCCAGGTTGTTACCCTTGCAAACGAATGTGCCAAGGAATATTCGAGGCTTTTCGTTTGCAAGACCCTTCGTTTCTCATGACTTACCCTTTGATAGATCCCTATAAATAGAGATCCATAGGCAACCATTTGAAGACACCTTTTTTGGGAGAGAAATCCTGTGCTGAAATCTGAAAAACAGATCTGCACTGAGCAAGCTTTTTGCACGAGTTCCTCCTTCCACCCAA
>JAMKQA010018989.1:0-15444 GCA_024699735.1 Posidonia australis
CAAAAACTAAAATAAATTAGACATAATGATAGGTTAAACTTACCTTTTTAAAAAAGAGATAAAATTATGAATCCAAATCTTGATATTCTACTTCTACAATGTATAATTAATTAATAATTTAAAAAAACTGTCACATTTTGTAATATATTTTGTTAATTAAAATTAATAAAATACAATAAATGATAAAGTAAAATCTTGGTAAATTAGATAAATAATTTTTTAGAAGATAAACATCAAGAAATAAAGAACTTATAAATGATAAAGTTCTAATTTATAAATAACTATTAAGATGTTTGTCACAAAAGTCAAAATATTATATAACATCATGACATGTTATAGAGTGTTGTAATATGAAAACTCAACATGTAGTTCAAGAGAGAGAGAATAGGTTTAAGATTTGATTTTAAGTTTTTAACATTAAATATTTAATATATATGTATATACATATAAAGAGAGGATCAACTTTGAACTATCCTTATTTGAGAATTTTAAGGACAATTTTCAAAATTATGTAATATAAGTTTCAAAATCAAAATATAATCCATAGATCTTAATCTATATCGTATAGATTAGATATACATTAAATTCTACATCATTTAGAAATTCCTAATATACACATATATTCATGTACAAATTCAACAGTTTTAAAACAAGAATTACTAGATCTCTAAGTTATAGGTTTTAAAACTAAAATGTAATCCATGAAACTTAATATACATTATCTAAATTAAGTACACATTAAAATTCATATCATTTAAAAACTCATAACATATAAATCTATTCATATATAAATTTAATAGTTCTCTATGAGCTAAAATAAGAATATGCTAAATTCAACGCATAGGAATTTCAAAATCACTTGATTTTTTATATATAAACATTTTAAATAGTTTTGATCATATCTAGTGATTCAGCTTTTTAATTTAATGATTAAATGTTGAGATATAAAATATTGTTTATATATATATATATATATATACACACGGATATTCGTAAATTATCCGTATCTATTAAAAATTCAAAAGACATATCCATATCTGTATTTACTCAAATTCAAAAAATCATATCCGTATCCGCTTCTGGATAGATACAGATATCTATATCCACTCATAAACGGATACAGATATCGATTTTTTATGGATATACGGTATCCGTTTGCACCCTCAATTAAAATGCATAGACACATAACTTTAATTGTAAGTCTAGCTAACTATTATGAAAAAAAAATTTCAAATTTTATGTTTCAAATATTTTTGCAGTTCCAACTTTAGCCACTCCATAGCTTAAACTTGAAATAGGATGTTAAGGCCTTTACAAGGCCTTATCAAAGCCCTGGTCTATCTTTCTTCCACCTCCACCTTTTTTTGCAGCTTCCCTTTTTTTCTTTTTGAATTTAGGGAATCCCCTTATCTATAGCCACACCCAATAGAAAATGTCAAAAAGTTCCTAACATCCAGAGTGAGAGGGAAGACAATAGAAGGCACCTCGAAGCCTTTGAACTAGAAAAAAAAATTAACACAAATCCAAAAAACTATCGCAGATGAGCCACATGCAAAGGAATTTGTGCATGTGGTTTTGGCCGACTTTCCTTCATATCTAATAAGTTTGCTTATGCTCACCACTAGCACATCTCTCCTAACTGCCAATCAACTTAAGATTCTAAAGAAAAATCCATAGTACAATAGGCAAGGTAAAACTAAAGCTAACGTAGGCAAAGCCTCAAGTTTTTTGTATTATAAACTTGAAAACTTAGCATGAGAAACAAAGTTGTCCTGTCCTTTAAACTCGCAAACTCCCGTAATCAGTGGTATGGACCATTATTTATATCTACCTATACCATCAAAGGGATTTAGCATTTTGATAGAGAGGTTCTAAAAGTCCATGTTTAGCAACTATTTTTAAATTTCATAATTTTAAAGAAAATCATGACTTAAGATTGGGCCAGTATAACCAAGGAATTTCAGCTGAATCTTGACTACATGGCACAATAAAATACTATAATATAAAACAAAGGAAGTTAACATAAATAAGATCTAAAGATACAAATGTGGCCAAGCACTGTTGCAGCAATAGGAGCCATTTGAAACAGCGATATAGATGAAAACAAAAATAGCAGATATACATGACACCACCTTATACTTGGACTGCTCAGAAATGTACTCCCTCTCTTTAAGGTCCATGATATTCAAGTTTGTTTCCCATTGTCGCATGAGAGCTTTATGAGCAGGGACTTCGTTTTCAAATTTCGCAAGAGTTCTGTGCATGAAAAGACACACATTTCTTAAACACATCAAATGCATTTCTACAAGCAAGTAAAAAACAAACTGCAATAAAGATTCTATACAAAAAGGCCTCATTTTCAGCATCAATTGGCATCTTTTAGCTCTCTGATCGCATTACTCGGTTGAAAACCATAACTTACAAGGTGAAACTCTTACTTTCTCATATCATTGAGCTTTGCAATGGCCTTCCTAGTGTACTCCAGCAGCGCCTTCGACTCTTTGAGCAACTTCGTTCTCTTCTCCTCCACATCCTCCTTCCTCAGGATCAAATCACCAATTGCCACCACAAAACTAAATTGTAAAAAAAATAAAAAAAACATCTCTCACTAAAAAAAATCCAATTGCAGAAACCATTCTGAAAAAAAAACCTACCCACTCATCTCAGTATCCCTAATATTCAGCAGATTCGCAACACTCGCAATCACCTGCGCCGAACCGATGGCGCTCGGCGACAACCTCTCCTGTGCCAACCCCACGCTCTCCAATATCTCCCGAATCCTCACAGCTGCAGCAAACAACACCAACATCACAAAAAAGGAACCACCTTTACCCTTCGCGGCGCCCGGGGGTGGGTGGGTGGGTGTGGGGTGGGGTGGTGTGTGGTCTGTGTGTTGTGGTTACAGTTCGAAATGGCGGACCTTGGGATCTATACTCGGAGGCCTTGAGTCGGAGATCGGCGGCAACGATGGTGGCGGCGCGCGTTCTCTCCTGGGAGAGGGAGGCGATGGCGTGGAGATGCGCCACGCTCCGCTGGGTGTACTCGAACTCCGGCACATCCCTCCCCACCGCCTCGAACTGCGACGAAAGCCACGCCTTCACCTCCGAGACCCGGGCGGCTTCCGATCCACCGCTGCTGCCGGCAGATCCCATGGCGTCGGAGGTCGCCGGAGAGGAATCGACGGCAGAGAGTAGATCCCCCATGGACTCCATGGCAGCAGCGGACGGGGAGAGAAATTTTTGAAACACAATGGTTATAAATAGTATCCATTAATGCGGTGTGGATTACTGATCTTAAGGATCCGACCCGGTTTTACCATCGGGCTTGGGCTAAAATGGACCCAACATGGTATTCATTTAAATGTTTTAAGGTGACAGCAATGACACGATGTTGGACAAAAATGAATACTGGAGATGGTGTTCTCCGAGTTGTTGCTACAGGATCAACATTTGATGCTAAACAGGCAATATGCTAAAAAATGATCTCATTGGATCAACAATTAGGGCTGCAAATCTTGGATTGGGCTCGCGAGCTCGTTCGAATTCAACTTAGTAAGAACTTTCATTTGTACCTTAACAAGTCCAGTAAGAAAAAGACTAATGTGTGGTGAACTACGCACAATGGACTTTAGGGAATTTCGGAGGGGGCAAATGAATGATGGTTAGATATTTACTGGTTAATCTACACAAAATAACTTAGACATCAATGGGTAAGACGATAAATATGATCAACATTGTAATGCTACAAAAGTTAGGGCTGTAAACCTTAGATTGGGCTCCTGAGCTCGTTCGAGTTCAGCTCCGTACGAACTTTAGTTTTATACCTTAAGAGGTCGAGATGAAGTAGGCTTTTTTAGTCCAGCTTGCCAATGGCAAATCAATCAAGGCAAAAGAAGTTGTTCTACGTTTTTAGATATAAAGTACCCTAATGAATATTGTGTCAATATATTATACGACATATTTCCTATGGTACTCTAAGATACGACAACCAAAAACGTTCCAAAGAATTTAAGATATGAGTAGGCGCTTGCGAGGCCAGAAACCCTCGCACCGTCGTCGCCCTTCTGGTAATCTCCGCTCTCTGCTTCACAAGGCTACTGAGTTTGATTGGCTGACTTTCAAGAGTCGACTAGACGAAGATGATCCCTGTGACGATGTGGGGTTTCGCCCACCCCTCAGGCAGGCTAAACTCCCTTCCTCCCCCTGCACCCAGGTAAGTCCCCCTAGGCTGTGTCGCCCTTCTCTCTGCTCTGCCTCTGGTCCTCCACAGACCTCCTGGGTGGAGTGGAGTGCTTGCGACAGTCTAGTTTTGCCTGGCCAGATCTAGCTTGTCTGGTATTGTTACATTATAACTCTGATTTTCAACTTTGCTTTGGGTCTTCCCCGAACCAGCGGGTGGATCTGGTGTTTGATTTATTCTTTATATCAACTGGTTTGTCTTTTCGTTGGTGGATCTCTATTTTTATTTGCGATTTAGTCATGCTTCCGGATTTTGATATTAATATGTTTAGATTTGGTTCATATGCTTATGATTTATCGTACCATAGCTCTCTGGTTGATCTCTGTAACGAGCGACCCTTGGCTTCCGCTTCTAGCAGTGCGTCTGCTTGCGAGCCTACAACTCTGGAGGAGAGCAGTCTCGTTCTCCCCCTCCTCAGACAGCAGCCTGGACCCCTCTGAGGCTAGTTCCTCTCCTTTACCTATTTCCCGGGCGGCGTCCAACTCATCGACGGTGACGCCTCGCGGCTCGTCCGGCGGCCGTCAAATGTCTCCGGTGGACCGTCCTTCCGGCGCCTCTCCGCCTGACCGATGGTCTTCACTGTGGGGTGTTTTTCGAGGTTCTGACAACAGTGTCAGACGGTCAGGTAATTTCTCGTCCTCTGTGTGGTTTTATACGAGTTATAAACTGCCTGATTTATTAAGCCAACATAATGCTTCTAAACCTTCTCTCTTCGTTAATCATACGAAAATTAATGCCCCTAATTCCCTCTCTGGAGTGGATTTGGTGACTCCTCGTTCGACGTGCAAGCTCTGTTACGCTGACCTTAACATTAATGCTCGCAGTATTTTTCTCTTTCATGATTCAAACCCACCGACTCTCCCCTCTACTTTTTCTGAGGACGTCTCCTCGAATCTCGCTCCTGCCAGTGAGGTTGCGTGCCAAGTGGGAAATATCTCTGACGCGAGGATACACTCTGACATTAGTAACTATCCTGCCTTTTCCCCTTCTGAGCGGCATTTTAGTGATAATTCCAACAGATTTTCTTTTCTCTCCTCTCATGTTCCTCTCCCTGCTTCTGGCTCTTCTCGACTCTCTGAGATTGCCTCAAGACACAACTCTTCCTCCTCTCATCTCATTCCTGCGGGAGATTGGCAGGTGGTCTTGCGGAAAAGGATTTTTCCCCCGCAGGTAAGCTTTTACCGCGCATCTGGTAGATGTTTTTCATGTGGCCTCCAGAGCCATCAAGCTAATAAATGTAAATACTCTGGAACTTATTTTCGTTGCAACTCTTCTTCTCAATCTGTGGCCATATGCAAATTCTTTCAGGCCTCGCATGACTCCTCCTCAAAGTCTTCTGTCATGGCTAGTCTGTCGCCGCATTTCCCAATCATTCTTTCTCCTACTGTAGTGGTTTGTGATCATTATCTTGTGCTCTCGCGGAGTGCTATCGTTACATTCCACTCCTCACAACTCACTAAGGAGTCCATTGTAGAACATATCAGTACTTACTGGCCTTGCTCGTCTGAGGTTGAGGTCCAAGATTTTTCTTCTGGTTAATTCTTATTAGTTTTTCCCTCCCCTCAGAGTAGAAATGATTACCTTAACCAGTTTGGAGCGTCCCTTCAAATGATCTCCGCCTCCTTCACTCCCTGGTCACCGAACTCGAACGCGGTGCTAACGTTGAAGGAAGAAGGGGTTTGGCTTCGACTTAAGGGTATTCTTTATCACCTTTGGAATACTAACGTCTTTCACCACATGCTCTCTGGATTTGCAGAAATTTTAGAAGTTGACCTTACCATGGACTTGGCTAAGTCCCTGGGTTACTCTAGGGTTAGGGTTAAGATTCATCTGGGAAAGGATATCCCTGACTGCCGTTTTTTCGCCTTTGGTAAGCATGTTTACCCCCATTAAGTTCTGTAGAAGCTGGGACTTATGTACCACCAGTGCTACCTCCACACCTGCTTCCTCTGGCCCTTTCCCTGTCTGGCCTACAAAAACTAGCCCCTCTACATCTGGTCCCTCTGGTCTTAACCCCACTTGTAAATCCTTTAAGACTAATAGAGGTTGGAGGGGTGGAAAGGGAAACAAGTCCTCTAGGGGTGGCAAAAATGTCTGGACACGTTCTACTAGCCCTGCCTCTCTACCTGGTTCCTCCTCTGCAGGCATTCTACCTACTCCTCCCTCTGCCTCGGAGGTAGGCCATGACTTCTCTGGGCATTCTTACCCCCACACCCCTTCTTCCGAGCCTCTGCATATAGGAGATGAAACCTCCAAGTTTGTCGAGTCTGAAATTAAGGCTCGCAACCTATCTCTGGCTAAGTTCAAGAAGGTTCTTGCCGTCTATGATTGCTTGGAGAAAGATGACGTCAGTGGCCCTGCTGAAGTTGATTTTGAGACACAACCCCAACTCCAACCTTCCCCCCAGGTATTACTGATACTCCTGTTCTTACATCTACTATGCTTGCTTCTGACACATGCCTTTCTGTGTCTTTATCTTCTGATTTAGTTGCTGTGGATAATAATGATAGTGAATCTAATTTTCTTAATGATACTCTCAATTGGGAGTCTTATGATCAATTCATTGCTTTCTGTAGTATTATTGGAATTTCTTTAAAATCCACAGCTGAGGTTAAGAAATTTCTTAATTCTGTTAGAGGGGAACAAGGACTACCTCACATTGATCTAAATATTGTCTCCGATTTGGCTGAGAATTTAGATTCTCTCTCTCTTTCTCCTCCCAATTAATGATCATTAATGCATGGAACATTAGAGGCCTGGGTTCCAGTGGGAAAAAACGAGCTATTAGTAACCTTATCAAAACTAACAAATGCCATGTCATTATCAATAGTGAGACCAAATTAGAGACCTTTACCCCATATGCCTTCAGGCAGTTAGGAGGAGGCCTTTTAAATCAATGGTCCTTTATTCCCTCTATGGGGGCCTCTGGGGGTCTTCTTATTGGGTGGAATGATAGATATCTAAAGTTGTTGAATTCAATATCTACCACTCACTGCCTCTCTCTTAACTTCACTAGCCTTTCAGATGGTTTGATTTGGTGGCTTACAGGGGTCTATGGTCCCTGTGACCCAATTCAGAAACCTGATTTCCTTGAGGAATTAGATTTTGTAAGCCATAAAGTGAACTCTTACTAGGTTATTGGGGGAGACTTAACCTCACCAGATATTCATATGAACACTCCATTAGGTGCGGTATCTCATCTATTATGAGACAATTCAATGTGTTCATTGATTACCATTTCCTGGTGGATTTTCCCCCCAACAACTCAAAATACACTTGGTCCAATATGCAAGTGCCCCCTACCATGGTAAAACTGGACAGATTCCTTGTCTCCATGGACTGGGTAAATTCGTTCCCCAACTCTTTCTATTTGGGTCTGACCAGAGTAGTCTCTGATCATATACCTATCTCTCTTAATTCCACCTCTCTAGACTGGGGGCCCACTTCATTTAAATTTTATAAATCGTGGCTTCTTTTTGAGGGGTTCAGACCTTTCATAGAAGCCTCTTGGTACAAATCCACTAACATCTGCACCTCTTCTTCTCCTGTAACTAAATTCGCATATAGGCTTAAACAGCTTAAGTAGATCATTGGTTGGATTAGGCCAGTCAGAAAGATTAGAAGTTGCAGATTACCTTTTATTGAGTCCCGAATTGCTCATTTAGACTCTCTAGATGAATTACATCAGCTCACCACAGACATGTTGTCTGAGAAAAGATATCTCCAATCAGAACATTACTTACTACTCCAAGAACAAGAGGAATACTGGAAACAAAAGTCTAGAATTCAATTGCTAAAGGCAGGGGACTTAAACATATCTTTCTTTCACAATATGGTTAATAGTAGAAGAAGAATCAATGCAATTCACTCTCTTAAGATAGGGGAAAACACTACCTTCTCTCCTTCCATCATTGCCAAGGAGTTAGAGAGTCACTTCACCAGTCTATTCAATAAGCCTGCTAGAGCTAGTCCTGATTTGGATTGGGATTCCTTAATCCCTACCAAAATTCAACATCCTCTGGTATTGGAAGCTGCCTTCTCCTTAAAGGAGATTCACAGGAACTTGTTGCTGCTACTTGGAGATAAGGCCCCAGGACTTGATGGTTTTCCAATATTCTTCTTCCAACAATTCTGGGACATTCTCAAAGATGATATCTTGGAGGTTTTTAATCATCTGTTTCTTTCCTCAGAAACAGATTTCCTTTAACCAATTAATCAAACTTTCATCACTCTTATCCCTAAACTGGAAGGGGCACATCGCATTAAAGATTTCAGGCCTATTAGTTTGCTGAATAGCTTCTATAAAATTATTACTAAAACCTTGGCCTCCAGACTTTCCCCTGCCTTAGATAAAATCATTGACAACTCCCAATGTGCCTTCATTCCAGGAAGATACATTGGAGATTGCTTCCTGGTAGCTCAGGAAAAATTACACTTCATGAAGGTGACTGGCACTCCTGGTTATATTCTGAAATTGGATTTTGAGAAGGCTTTTGATAATGTTCAATGAGATTTTCTGTTGGATTCTCTCTGGTTTAGGCTGTGGACCTATATGGATCAATTGGATAAAATGGTGTATCACTCATGTCACATTTTCCATTTTACTAAATGGTTCTCCCAAAGGGTTCTTCCCTTCCTCCAATGGGCTTAGGCAAGGTGACCCCCTGTCACCTCTTTTTTTTATCACAGTCACACACATTCTGAATAGAATGATCTCTCTTGCTGTGGAGTCCAAGCTGATTTCTAGCATCCAATTCCCTAATGGTTGTCCTAATATAGTAAACATTCAGTATGTAGATGACACTATCTTATTTTTGTCTGCTTGTGAGGCTAACATAATCAATATCAAGAGGATTTTGAGTTGCTTTCAGCACTGCTCTGGGTTGAAAATTAACTTTTATAAGTCCTCCCTCACTGGCATAGGGGTACCAAATTCACTTATCACTAAATCTGCCCATATTTTGGGTTGTAACACTTCTCTTTTGCCTATAAAATATTTGGGACTTCCCCTCCACTATAGAAGGGCTACCTTCAATGACTGGTCTCCAGTCATTGAAAAAATCTCAAAAAAACTGTCTTTCTGGAAGGCAAAACAGTTGTCTCTTGGAGGTAGACTAACTCTAGTTAACTCTGTCCTCTCAGCCATACCCACCTATTATCTATCTGTGCTACACATCCCTACAAAGGTTGTCAAAGACATTGATAAATACAGATCCAGATTCCTTTGAAAATCCTATTCCGCCTCCTCCACCATTGGACATCTGGTTAAATGGGATACACTTTGTAGGCCAAAGAATCAATATGGTTGGGGAATTCTTAATATTAAAAACTTTGATGTGGCTTTTAAATCAAAATTGCTTTGGCAGCTTCTCTCCACTGCTTGCTCTCTCAAGTGGAAAGAATTTCTTAAAGCAAGATACTTTTCTAGGAATTGGCCTAGGGCCCTCCTAAATACGTCCTTAGGCAGATCCTCACCATTATGGCTGAAAGCATGTCATAATTTAGTCAACTGTTGTACCAACCTTCAAGTTCAGAATGGATGTAGCATAATCTTCTGGGAAAGTAAATGGTGGGATGGGGTAAGACTTAAAAATCTTCTTCTTGACCTTTTCCTATTGGCTAAAAATAAGAAGGCCTCTCTTCTCAAGACATTGGACACCTTTAGGGTTAATTTTGGGAATTTATTTGCTAACTCTCATTTACAAGCACTTAATAGAGAGGTTCAAGATTAGGCAGACCTTCTTTCTGACATTTTGTCTAACCTGAATATCTGTCTTAAGGATGATATCTTACAGTGGAATTCTATAAACCATATCTTCTCAGTGAAATCATTTTATAATTTTATAATCGATGGTGGACTTAGGTTCAGACACCATGAACCCATTTGGTGCAGTTGGGCCCCCTTGAAAATTAAAACTTCTTCCTTGCTGGTGTTCTTTGACAAAGTCTTGACTAAGGCAAATTTATGTAAGAGGGGTTGGGTTGGCCTTGTGAATTGTGTTTTTTGCAATACAAATATGGAAACTATTATTCATCTATTATTACATTGCCCTTTTGCTATTTCCATTTGGAGTGCATTTTCTCAGGGTCCTCTCTACCCTACTGTGTTTTCTATTGATGATCTGTTTACAATCTCTCTTTCATTAAAGCTAGCCATGCCTTCTAAAGGATGCTACACACTACTCCAACTCATTCTGTGGGTTATATGGAAGGAAAGAAATAACCACATTTTTAGAAGTGTTTGCAAATGTTCCAATATGTGTATTAATGAAATTATTACTCTTATTCATGGTTGCATAGCTGCTTTGGCTTCAGGTTTTGACAAGAACGATGCCCTCTACTCTATCACCTCCTTCCTGCATATTCACGATGCTGAGATCTTGTCCACTGGTGTTCCTTCCTGCAAGGATGCAGATCCTTCTAATCCCTGTCCTGCTCTAGTGGATGATCATTCTGTTGAGTACTAACGTCCTGTTAGTCTTGCCTTTCTTTCTTTTTGGATAATTCTACTTTTTTGGGACATTTAAACTTTATTGGGTGGCTTGTGTTGGCCGATATGTTGCTTCATTTTGATTCGACAGTCCATATTTGATGACTGTTTAAAACAATATTTTTTTTGTACACTATTATTCCCCTAGTTGGTTTGCCTGAGGGACTTATATATCACAGCTTACCGATTACAAAAAAACATATTTCCTATAGTTCGTATGGATTTCCTGAGCTCGTTCGTATGTAACCATGTTAATGTAATCTCCTTCAGTACTTTGCTAGAAAAAATAAAAAGGAAACTATATTAACAATCAATTAAATGTTACACTGCATCCATGACTAAATGACCTTTTATCTAGAATTACTAGCAGAAACCATCTTTTCAACCACCATTCCAAATCCTACCACTCATGCAATTAGGATTGCCAATAGCTCACGTGAAACCCATTAATTCCTCTGATCTAACCTGTTAATTAAGGACATAGGTTAAAAATTTAGACTTGTTAGACTCTATCATTTGTTTGCTAATCCAAACATTTAACAGACTCGATCATGGAAAGGCATATCACCCTGCTTATTAATCCATTGACCCGCTAGTAGAGGGATTATTTGGTAATTTTGTCAACATTTTATTCGTAAATGTCAAGTTTACGGCTTGTAACTGCAATTCATCGTCCCTGATGTCTATATCGGACTGACTAACACGATTAGTTATGAGAGGGGGGAGTGATCGTTGTATCCTCTATGTAAATTCAAAAGGCAAAGTAATGGATATGGCATATGCATGAGTTTGACCTTGGACTCTCATTCTTAGGATACTAGTGAAATGCACATGAAAACTGCACGTAAAACAAGAATTAAAAAAACATTATGCAGATTTTAAAATAAAATTCAAATGTTAGACACATATTACACATAATTTGTAAAGAACAAATATAAAAAGTGTAAAATTTTATTTTTTGAAATTACTAAGAAAAATAATAACATTTCTTTAGAAACCGTGGATTGATTTTTTAACTCATGGGTCTTTTTATCTAATAGATACAAAAAAATAGAAAAGAGAATAATTAATAACGTAGATCACACTTGTTTACTCTCTTAATATAAGATAAAGGATTGAAATTTTTAATATTAAAAGATTGATTTTGATTTTAATAAATTTGTAAAATTGAGAGGATGAATAAATATTGGAAATTATTATTATTATTGGTAAAAATTATTGTGGTTCACCTTTTTTTAATTAAAAGATTAATTTGAGCACCCATGATAATCACTTTGTTATTATTTCCATGTGATACATAATAGAAATTTAAATATTAAAGTAATTAATCAAAAATTGTGGGTTGAGAAATTATAAAATCTAGTTACAATTGATTATTGCAATATAAATCCAAAAAATATAAGAACTAGTACATTTGTGATTTGATTGTGTTTGATTGTTTTTACCAATTAATACTCATGTGAAGTATTCAAATTTTCTTTTATTGTCGTTTTAGACACTTTCAGGAGTGAATATATATACCTAGTAGTAATGACGACATAAATCAAACTCTAAGTTTAATAGATCTTACAATAGATTAATCTTCTCCATTCATTGAGGAGCATGTCAAAGTTAGATAACTTAAGTATAATTGGTCACTTTATTTTAGATTGAATCATTTAATTTATTCGTTTATGGATCCACTTGTATAATTGGCTACTTGTTAATCCACTTGTATCCTAATAGGTTAGGGTTGGATTATATGTTAATCTTCTCCATTCACCTGACCCCAGAGCCATTTTAAGAAGACTGATTTAATCACAGTTTCCTTTAACTCAACTCAATCCAACCCATCATCACTCCAACATGCCACTAATCCTATGACCACTCTACAAAAGAATATATATATATATTTTGAAATCGGTAGATCACTCTATGAAAGAATATTAACCAGCAAAATATCAACCCCACTAGTGGTGTCAACGAGTCCAATTGGCCTAGGTTAGTGGTCCATTGTGACCCAATCCATTTAGAGATAATGGATCATGGATAAGGTGATAATCCATTTTTTCCATCTCTTAACAGCCATAGCCTACCCATCCTAGCCTATAAGCCTCGCAAGTTGTGTTGTCTGACGTCAAGCAACAAACACTAATCATAAGTAGTCCACTGAAGCATGACCAATAGTGTCTGCACTATCACAGTGGACCATCTCGTGTAGGAGTCTAACTACTCCAACCGTAGCCTCACTATCCTCAAGACACAAACACAGGGTGTGTCCTCAAGATGCTCCTGGTACTCGAGCACTTGAGGACTATAACCTCAAACCTGACCAACACCGGCACTGAGGATAGTCTAGGTTTACCGTATCCGGGTCCTATGCTACCACAGCTCATAGTCACTAGACTCACTCCTCAGACCAAAAACTCGGCAACCACGACCTAGGACACGTCTTTAACCACTCAAAGGTCTCACTACTTTGTGTAAGTATGGTCTGTTAGCTACGTGGTTCCTACAAAACCTCAATCCTTGGACTACACGGCGTATCGTAGAGCTACTCAGAGGTTTCATATCCCCTGAGTTCATTACCACGATAATCTGGGTCCTGTCAGTACCCTAAGCCTTCAACATCTGTAACCAACGAAGTGTCATACCTCCAAGTCCAACCAGCACCTCGACACATGGACCTCAGCTTCAGCTTCGTGAACGACAATCCAGGAGTATCATACCTCCAAGATCCGACGAGCACTTGTTTCGATCTCTTGTCTCACAACACATAGAAAACACTAAAAAAATCTTTTCCAAAACTTTGTCAAATATATGCAATTCTTTTCAAACTCTTTGGAAACCAGTTCAAAACATTTTAAATCATTTTTCAAAACACCACCAGCTCAAACCACACTTTTAAAGCTTTTGGAAAAATAATTAACTAAAGCATTCAACACTTTCCTCAAAAATCATTAGAAATCTTCTTGAACTCACACTCCAAAATTGTTTCAAAATAGAAACCACATCCAAACCAAAAACTAAAGAAAACACACTATCTAAGCTAAAAACTAGCCCATGAGAACCACACAAGGACTCAAACAAAAGCCTTGTAATTTCACAAGGTTCACAAGGTCAAATTCAACAAATTCTAGGGTAATTTGCAATCCTAATGATTTATTTAAACCATTCAAGGGTAAACCTAGCATTTCTAGGTTGTATAGTTTCATTTTATCTTAAAATAAAGATCATTTATTAAATTATTCATCCTGTGTTCGTCCAATGTTAGACGTAGAAATCCCTACGTTTAACAACTCAGACCCATAAATTCTGCCAAAACCGCTCTAAATCTAATCCTTATCCGAATTATTTCATCAAAGAGGATCAAGATAAGATTTTCCATCATTAATTACCCTACATACAACTTACTAACAATCCCTTAATCCATTAAAACCATCATTTATATATGCATGCATTTAATTCTGTTCTTGGAGAGTAAGACGTAGAATACTCTACGTCTAATGTTAGACGCAACCTTGGTTGCGTCCTACAACCTAGGATTCCCAGTTTTATTCAAAGTCTCATAACTATTATGCATTAACAACAAATTAACTAGGAAACCAAACTATTGGGTAGGAATATGGCAGAAATATGTAAATCAATATTTTATTTTAATGATAACAAAGTATTTTGTGAATATTTTTAGTACACTTGCTTGAGAAGTGTATTGCATGTATCCATGAAGAAACTTGGAGACATATCTGAAGTCAAGGCGAGCATTAAAAGAAAAGCTCTACAAAGGCCCTTGGAAAAGTGAAGGAAGATTCAAGAAGAAGAGTCAAGAAGATCAAGATTACATTTGAAAATAATTAATGTAATTGTTTTATTTTTGTTGTATTTTCTTGAAAGTATAATGATCTCCCAACATGAGCTAAAAATCTAGGAAAATAGATAAACCCATAAACTTATGAAGGAGAACTCAAATAAACACTTTTAATGGGTTTGGGATAATTTTCGACATACCAAACATTTTCGATATACCAAAATAGGGTTGAGTAATGGAATTTTCTAGAATATCCTGGGATTAGCATACCAGACATGTCTGGCATACCGATGCTCTGGATTGTTGGATAGATTCGGACAACCGATCAAAATCGGTATATCAAAGTACCCGACCGTTGAGCATTTCGATCGACCGATCAAAAACAGCATACCGAATCAGGACCTTTTTTAGCTAGCCATTTATAAAAGTTAAGATAGACGTTAGATACACTTCTTAAGCTTAATTTGCCTATAAAAAGAAGCTCCAATTAGTCCTAATAACACAACACTTACTTTAATTGAGCTTAGAGTTCTAAACATGAAAGTGAGTTAAATTCCCATCATCCATTCTTCCCAAATAAGAGTGCTTAAAATTCCTATACTTTGCATTGGAAGATCAAAAGAAAAGTTTGTAGAAGCATCTCAAAGATTTCAAGCTTCTCCGGATGTGAGAAGGATCCGTGGTTTATGGAATTGGCAAGGGATTTGCCTTACAAGTAAGTATGTACTTTGAATTGTAAGGGAAAGGGAACTCTCGAGGGATTCTCGAGGAGTAGAGTAAGCCGGGATTTGGCTGAACCACTATAAATTATTTGTGCATTTCATTGTCTCTCATCCCTTCTATGTATGTTTGATTAGTTACTTCAAATTTAGTTGTTAATTGTGTTTGTTATTAAAAAATCTTAAGTGAAATATAAAATTACTTAGCT